>JAAGNO010010042.1:0-17925 GCA_033439905.1 Ceryle rudis | reverse complement strand
GAGGATGTCCCTGCTCTCAGCAGGGGGGTTGGACTAGATGACCTCCAGAGGTCCCTTCCAACCCAGACATTTCTATGATTCTTCTTATAACTTCTGCCTGTGGTAGCCTTACTGTGCTTACTGCTTTATCCCTTTTGGAAGCAGGTGTGCCTGATGTGTATTTTTGACATTATAGTATTTGCAAAACTTTTTAAGTATTAAAATGACTTATCTTTACTTTTACCAAAGGCACTTCCCTGTATTGAAGATGTAGGTGCTTAGCAGTATGGAAGAATTGCATTTTGAGGGATCACAACTCAAGGAATTCAGCGCGTTAGCCTTGTTAATTCATTAAAGAATACAGCCTAATTGCAAAATAGCATAATCAATTTTACTGAGAACTCTTTCCATCGAAGCGACAGACCAATGTCTGGAAATTTAGGTGACCTGCTAAAGAGGTGCACAAGAGTTGCATGCCGAATCTGGGGATGAATCCAGTCTCTTCAGATCAGTTTTATTCACAAGGCACTGTAATCTGTAAGAGGCTATTTGAATGAGAGAGTGGCAGAGTTGGGATTTGTGGTTTGATCTCCCAACTCTTTGTCCCTTTCTCTCATTTAGACCACAGTGCCTTCCTCCAGTAATTTCTGTGGTGTCTCTGAACTCTGTATCAGAATCAGCCACAGAATTCAGTTTGAAAGGTGCCAGTACACTGTCTTGGCCAGAAGACCCCTTTGTTGGTCATAAATGCTATTCTGGAATAGGTACAGTTTAACCAGCACAACCCAGCAAGGGCAGAATGGTATTTGGAGTAAGGAATTCTGGTCGTTGGCCAAGAATCTGGAAAAAAAAACTTGGGCAGTTTTACTGTTGCTACTATTAGAAGATGTATGACTAGCAGATAGCAGCATTTATCTATGCTGAAGAACAGCACTTGGTACAGAGTTTTATGTCTGTGCAAGCTGTCTCCCAGTGTAGAAGCAGCAGTCCAGCTTTGGTTACAGTGTTTTGCTGCACTTTCTTGGATCTATGAATGTATGTTGTTACTACAGTTTATGATATAATTCAGTTGGGTTTACCCTGGGCTGGAGAAATCATGTTTAATAAGCTCTATATCCTGTTGGAATTGATATTTTTATTATAGCTTAGATACAAAGTCATTAGCAAAAAAGCCAAAAAAAACCCAAAACAAAACAACCAAACCAAAACCAAAAAAAACCCCAAACAAACAAACTCCACAACTCAGTTGATGATCTGTTGTAAGTCTGTTTAGGGATAGACATCACACGCATGTCCCCCAGTGATGGTTGTGTGTCCTTTTCTTTCAGCAATGATGTCTGTAGGTTCAATATTCCCTCAAGGTTGACTGTTGCTGAGTATTGCCCTGGTAAACTAGTTTGCTGGCATATTTGGAGCAAGCAATTCCAATCACTTTGGAGGGCAAGAGACTACAAACTGCATGGATGACAAGTTTAGGCACCACTGCTAGTAGTGAAGTTTATGACATCATGGTCACATGGTCTTCATGCATATTTATTGATGGATTAAGTGGGATGGTGATTAAAGCGCTCACTTACTTGCCTTTATCACATCCTGCTTGCCACTGTTGATGGCTGAATGGTATGTGAATCTGTGCTCCTTGTTTGCCTTAATGTGCTGGACTATAAATTGGGTCAGTCTACAAGTGGATTTCTGTGTCATTCACTGACGCTGTTGGAAGGGACAGGGCACCTTCCACAAGGGTGGGGCTGTCACCTAAAGGCAGCAACTGTCTCAGTCATCCTGTTTAATCCTCTGCTAGTGGGTTAACGCCCTAATCCTCCAGTATTTTTCCACTTCTTTGGTGTATTCTATTGTAGCAGCACCACTGTTACTTGTATCTGAGCCCAAGTACTTTACATCTAGTTGAAGATTCTCTGCAAGGCTTGTGTTACAGCCTGACTGCAGTCTAGAAATGCCTGCTGTCTAGGTGAAGTTGGCTATAACTGAGAACATATATTGTGGTTGCTGTGCATTTGGAAAGGAAGAGCAGGAGGTGGTCTTGTGTTTAGTATTCACTTATTTCTGCTTGTATACTGCTTGTGCAGCATTTCTAGCTTCCAGACATCAGTCACTAGATCAAAGCCCTTTGCTAACTTTGGTTACTTTCTGGAGTAGAAGTGGAGAATGATGATGGGACAATTGAAGTGAATTGACCTGGATTAGGGACTCTGTGGAACATGATTCCTTAGCTGGTTTTCAAAGACATCTTGTACAGGTGTCAAATAAGTTTGATTTCATATTGAGTAAAGAAGCAGAGCGGTATTTGTATAGAACTAATGCTAATATAAATAATGTACACATATCTATGCCTGTTGTAAAATGCCAATCCTCATGCTGCATCTGAAGTCAAATGTGGGATATGTACAATCAGTATGAATACAGTTTTTGAAGTAGTTGTACTGTAGATAATTTGCAAATAATAAAAGGGAAGCTGCAGAGATGCAGACGTCTGCTGTTTTCACAATGTGTATTCATTTTGGCTATAAGGGCTTTGGTGAGTTCTGCAGAGAATCAGTCCTGCAAACACAGTCATCTTCAGACATTCTTGCACTATCTGCAAAAAAGAAATGGCTTTAAAGTTGGGCTACTGATAGTCAGTCTGCTGCATGGGACCTTTTTCAAGGTGTATGTTGGCAGATGTGGGAACTAACTCTGTGGTGCAAACTGCGGAGTTGTGATATAACCCTGTAATGTTGCCAGTGCCTTGGGTTCTTACTGTCAGGGTAGGAGGAGACAAAGCACACACTGTGAGAGAGGGAACATCATATTAACATATTTTCTGGAAAAGAGATCAAATAATTGTGGGTAAGAAGTTCATCAAATTGCACTACAACCATTGTAGAGAATGTGGCATTGCTTTGAGGTATGGAACTGTTAGGTGGAAGTTGACGATGAGTTGTAAAATCCTTTATGTGTCACAGGTGATGCATTACATTAAAATTGCCATTGTTTGTAAAACCTCCAGTGGTGATGTGTAAAAGGGTTGTCTCATCTCAAAAATTAAACTTGAACTACATGGATTTTCCTCACTAGAGTTTCTTCCAGACCCTCCCTTGTGACATATATCTAAAGAAATGTTTAAGATGTCACCCTAAACAGGACTGGGTGCGGCTGCTATAGGCATGAATGATTTAATATGATGTGTTGTTTGCAGTCAGCTTTAAATTGCTGTGTTATTCATTGTAGTTATGTGTGTCAGCTTTTGCTGTCATACGTACACATCTGTCAGACGAACTATCACTGAAACTCCCTGTGATAAACATATTGTATGTTCCATGAAACAGTTTTGATGGAGAACGTATTTCAACAAGAGGTTTTATCCTTCCACTTCCCGAACCTTGGCTCATGCAGTAAGGTTGTTACTGCCGAAGTTTACAACTAGTGCAGTTAGTAAGACCTGAACCTCTTTGTTCCTTCCTAAACTCAGATTTGTTTTTTAGAGTTCTTAAGAGTGATTTAAAAAGCATAAATCTCCATTCCAGCAAAGCACATATGGATTTATGGAGGAGTGACACGTTGCTGAGTTTCAGGCAGGGCAAAGGAAGTATAAGTAGGGTAATGCTCTACCAGGGGCACTAGCAAGTTTGTTATATCTGCGGTGATACTAAGTCTTCTCTCAGCTGCCCTCTGACCTTGGAGATTCCTGGACTCTCTAGATGTCTCAGCTGTATCTAAAAACCCTTCATCATGAGAACAAAATCGATGAGGAGGGATAGAATTGAGTCAGTAGTTTGTTTTCAAAGCACTGTTGTTGCTCTCAACAATGCAAACCTGATGACTGTTCAAAAGAGGTCTAGAGGTGCACCTAATAAACCACATGGACACATAATGTAGGAATTACTTGGCACTGAGATGCTGAAATCCCAAATTACAAAAATACTAGTAGGACACTCCTTTGTCCATCTTTTTTGTCACCTAGAAATACCTATAATCTGTTTTCACGCAAGTCCAGGACTACTGTTTGTCAGTGTATTATTCCTACCAGTGAGTCAGATGACATATCTGGTTGTCTCAGTCCTGGAAAGGCCTAATCCATTATGTATTCATACAATTTGTTTATTATGCGATGATAGAAATGGGCCTGATGTAATGTGAGTTAGTGGTGCTTTCTTTTAAAGCAAGCCTACATGAAGCTTCGGATGGTATGGTGATGTGATAGGATACTCTCGATTCTCTTTACATACATGTGGGGAAAATGGGGAATCCTGAGTTCTGGCTTCTCTGTCTAAGACAGTTTTGCCTTTTACGTTAAACAGGAGGAGCTGGGAGAGTGAGTATTCTGAATTTTTGACTACACAGACCAGCGTGCACTCCTTGTGCGGATGTCTTTGGACAGTGGGCTCTCAGAACAGTTACAGTAATCAAGCCCCTAGAAATGGGCACTGAGGTCTCTCATCAGAAGTGTGCTGCTATGATCCTCTAGGTCAGTGTGACCCTGCTGCAGCTGTGCTGGCCTTGCTGCTGAAGCAGAAGGGAATTATTGAGACAGTGCAATAATACTGAGTGCAGGTGCTTGTGCTATGTAAAGACCACCTGCTTTCCTCTAGGAACAGGTAAGTTTGGGGAAAAAAGCAGCAACCTTGAGAGGTGCTCTTAGGGAGAAAGAAATGGAGGTCATTTTGCAAGGTTTCTTTGGTGGCAGCCTCTGAATCTCTGTGTTCAGTTTCTTTATGTTCATCTCTCTGCAAGAACATGTAGATCAGCCTCACTGACCTGGTCAGACTCAGCAGCACTAACTGTGGAGGCAGAGAAATAAATAGCATAGCTATCTTGGAGCTCTCTTAATTCAGAGAAAGAGGCACTTATAGGCACTGCTTGAGCTCCAGTAGTTGCTTATTCTCATGTCAGAAGCCTGGAAGTGTGCCACGACATGTAAAATTAGATTATTCGTTCTATTCTGGGATAGGTGTCATTATCAGTATGAAATCTAACAAAAATGATGTTACAAAGTAATGGCTTTACCTTTGGCATACAAATCTTTCATCTGTTCTCACTTTAATGTGTTGATTTTGTGGATATTATAGATACTTGCTGAGTTCTTTCTGAAGGAAGACTCTCAAAATGTTCTTTAAGTAAATTACCATGACTAACTTGGTTTGAGTTCTGTCCAATGTGAGAATTTGGAACAATGGAAGCAAAAGGTTGCTAGGGAAGTCTTTCCTCCTCACACTTTTGACCAAGTCCAGAGTTACTCTGGGACATGAAGGAAGACCAAAGGTTATATCACAGGGAACTAATTAGGCTTACAAGAAAAGCTCTTGTTGCCTAACTAACATTACAGAGAAATCAGTTCTCTACATATTTTATGTGTAATTATGGCCTATTAAAAGAGCTAAGCCTATTGGTACTTAACAAAAACTATAGTCAAGGAAGGACAGTATTTGTGTATGTAGTTTAATTGTAGAGTTTCTAATTACCTAATGTGATTACTAAATCAAAGCCGAATGATAAATTTGGTAAGTAACAGCAGTAGTAGTTCTCAGTTCACACAAATGCATCAAATGAGCATATAGAACTTCAAAGAAGTAGATTTGCATTTTGTTCTAAACTGAAAGTAACAAATTGTCCATGTCAGCTGTAACTCTTTTCTCAGTTGTGCTAGGGAGGAACCCGACTGTCAATTAAGCTGAATTTAAGATTCAACCTTAGAGCCAGTTTAATTTAGTTTAGTGACTAGTCTTGCCTTCAACACAGATGGGCTTTACTATTTGCTTTGCTTTCTTTCCTGTAATACAGAGAAGTTCACAGCTAAGATGTAACAAATTACAGCGTTAAGAAGTTTCTTAGGATTCGGAACCAAGAGTGGAGAGGATTTTATAAGAAAGTTCTAAGTTTCTTTAGCTTTTAAGGTGAGCTTCAGGTGCCATGTGCAGCTCAGCATTGGTTTGGAACAGACTGCTGTAACCCAAAAATACCTGTGCATGTTATATGACCTTTGTATGTCAGAACTCCCAAAACATCAAAAAGGAGAAATGTTGATTTTTCTCTGAGACATTACTAAAGTTGATTTTTACCATCACCTCTGCACACTCACCTTCTATTGTCCATCACTTCCTAGAATTAGAAAGCCCTAATGTCTATCTGTGAATAATCTGGAATTATACATCTGAAAAGAATAAAAATATATGTATAAAACCATTTGGTGCTTGTTGAATTGTGGCTAAAAGCTAATATAGATTTGATTAGCTGTGGCTTCCATTGGGATTATCATTTGGCCTGGCTAATTACAGAGAGCCATATGGGGATCAGAGACCTAACTTGCCATGAAACTGTTAAGATTGGCCTTCACTGATGAGAAGGAAGGCCAACATTTGCCCAAGAGCCTGGGGAAAATACCAAAGCCTCAGTATCACTCAATCTATAAACTGAAAAATAAGTTTTGACAAATCACAGCAGACATGCTGTGTCTGCAAACAACACAGATCGGCCAATGTTGGTTTCTTACACAGCTTGACTTTGTGCAAAATTTTTCTGTCTTGTGGCAGAAAAAATTTCTAAACTTTCCCAGAGTAATCCAAGTAGAGTTAATTCTGGCAAAGTTTGTGTTCTCTTGCTGCTTCTCTCACTGTGAATGTGGAATTGTAAGTGGTATTGCAGAAACGATATAAATTCTGTAACACCCAATAAAGTGCTGGTTTTGAAATCCAGTATCATTAGCACCGTTATGTGGTGAATATGTTTATACTGGCACCTTCTCACCCAGCTTAACTGCTTTTTACCTGTGTTTTCTGAACTTAAGTGACAAGACAGATTTAATTGTCTCTGTCTTCTTGGGGGCCTTAGAGAGCCAGTACCTCAGCAAACAACTGAGAAAGTTTCTACAAATTCTTTTGGCAGTGAATTTAATTTCTTCTTCATTCTGTCAAGTCCTTGCAATCTGAGCACAACCTGATGTCAAGTGACAAGTAACATTGGGAGGACCTATATTTGAGATAACGAACTAAAGCAAAAGAACCCTGCTTTCCTCTTATTTCATCAGCTCAGTCTGCATTCTGTGTTTGTGAATTTAAGTACAGCTGTGTACCATGTCACAGGTAGGCAATGCATTTGCTGTTCTCCAGTGCATTTTATGATACCACCTTTACTTATGAAGGGCATGCTGGGTCAGACCAAAGTCTGTCTAGACCAAAGGACCATTTGGCCCATCACTTCTCTCCATTGTCGTCTATGAGTAATTAACTGTGGAAAAATACAGTAGAGCAGTTGTACAGTGATTTTTCCCCACTATATTTTCTCATTTCCTACAACTTCTAGCCCAGATGTTTTCAAGACAGAGGATGCTGGAAGACCTAAACTGAACACTAAACTGGCCAGCACAGACATAAGAACTGTTATAATGATCTCCTCTGTTGTGGTCTGTTTTCCTTTTGTAATTCCTTATAATGTTGAATAGCTTTTGACTGTTACTGTGTGTTGAACTGACATCTTCATAGAACTGTCTATTGTAGTCTCAAGGCCTTCCTCCTGAGGGGCTGCGATCAGCTCAAAGCCTCTAAGTGTGATGTGAAATTAAGGTTTTTTTTTATCCCTTGTGCGTGGCTTCGTATTAGATTTTGCTGAATTTCACCTGGCATTTTGATCACTAAGTTACGGAAAGTCCTTTTGTGATTCTTTGTAGTATTGCCTCATCTTTATTACTTTCAGTAAATTAGGTATCATCAGCAGGGTGTCACCTACTGTTCGTTCTTATTTCTTTTCATCAAATAAGTTGAATGTACTATTTCTGGAGCCTTGTTCAACTCTATTAGTTACTTTCCTTCACTGTCAAAAAACACATTTTCTTCTAACTTTGTACTTTTACCTGTATTCTTTGTGTGTGTGAGTGTGTGTTAGTGTGTTAATCCCATAGCTGCTTAATTTTTTATGAATCTTTGATGACATGCCTTACATGTCTTTCTAACGTGTTAGAAATCAAAGTGGACTTTGATTATTAACCAAATCTCCCATATCCACATACTTTTTCCTCTGAAGAACTTCAATACCTAGGTGACAGACAGACAGCCTCCCTTTACAAAATCTTTGTTGGCGGTGTCCTAACCTGTTACTGCTGCCCAGGTGCCCCGCTACGTCTACATTTTTGTTAAAGGTTCTGCTAGGTTGCCTGACACAAACATAAGTGTGTCAGACTGTAGGTCTCTGCATCTCCTCTGCAGCATTTGCAGCTTCAGAATCTTTGTGTTATTTACCATGGGTACTAGATCAGCTATTTCACCCTTCAGTTGCCTCAGAAGTGAGCACCATCCGTTTCCAGTGATTTCTTTGTGTCTATTGTCTGTTTTGTAACCACTTCTTTTAACACTTAATTTGATATGGGCACATCAGAGTTTCCCATAAAGAAGGTTTTTAGCTTGGGAATATCTTTCAAACTTCCTGACAATGCACACAAGCAAAATGCTGGGTTTGTTTTTGTTTTTAATGCCATGGTTACTGCTTCTTTCAGTTTTATTTTATTTTTTAATCTTGATGATTGATTAGCTTTGCAATGCCAGATTTTTCTCCTTAAATGAAAATGAATTAAAATAATTTACTCTTAGTTATTGAAACATTTTACAAATTACTTCCCGAATATTTGGGGGTGAGGAATAATGATTTAGTATTTATATATTTAACTTAAAAGTATTTATTTTTTTATCTTCATTTGGACATAGGTGTAGTTTTTTGGAGTATTCCTTCTCGCTGTTAATAACCACACACTTTCCCTTTCTTAAGGTTTTCTTCATAACAAGGATTTTTCTAAATAGAATTTCATGTTACATTTTCAGAAAGTCTTTGACCTTTGCAGTGCTTACATAAGGAATTTTATGTAACTAATTGCAAATCAAATAGGGAAATTTGTGCTTTGTACAAAACAATTCTCTGCGTGAACTGGACATAGGTGAGTTCTGTCAGTGCCTGATTTAATGAATAGAGATGTATTTTATGGAGGGGTGTATGCCCAAGTCTTGAATATATTTGAATATGTGTCCCTTCATATGAACTATGGGTGCTCCAGGAGTGGTATATATATAGTGCTGACTATATGTCATAATATGTATAGGTATTAATGTGTATATATATATATATATAAGTATGGATGTGGAAGGGCATTTCAGAAAACCGTTTTCTGCAAGCAGGTTGTACATGTTCAGGCAGAACAGCACTGCTTGCCCTATGGCTTAGATGAGGATTTCAGGCTCCTACATGTTTTGGTGTGATTCACTGGCTGGAATGTGGAACTTGGAAGCACTGTGATAAACTAAATTCTCACAGTTGTCCAGCTGCCAAGTTAAAAATGCAACACTGATCAATGAAATAGACTAAGTATGGAAGAGGGTTGTCCAGATCCCTTAAAAACACAATTATATTGCTGAATATAATGCCTCTAAAACACCTCCTCCACCCCTCCGGTCCCACCCAAAAAAACACCTATGCAAACAAGCTTGCAGAAATTATGTATTAAAAAAATAATTAAAAAATTAGGAAACCTTAAATAGATTACCTGTATACTGCAATTCATATGTTGAAAACTAAGTGAAATCACCTCTGCTATTATGAATACCATTTCCATTGAAGTTTCTCCTACCTAGAAAACTGAGGAAGTTACGTTAAGACACTGGCCTTGTTAGAAGCTTACCTGGGAATGTGAGTTTCTCTATTGCTAGCTGCTTTGTTTCTAACATGTAGGAACAAGATTAGGTGTCACAGAAGTCCTGGTTTTGCTACGTTAAACAAATTGCTTAATCTGCCTTTTTTTCTCATGCCAAATGGAGGTAATGCCTTTGTAAAGTGGCTTGATACCTGCAAAGAAAAGGTTTGTGCGGCAGCTGAGGACTTCCAGCCTTTTTGTAACAGCACTGGAGACATCCAGCAGTGAGAACTGGAAATGGAAAGTGTGCCTAAGAGTTCATGGGCAAGAAAAGCCTTAAACCAGTTGAATAGTTGCATTGGAGGATGTATTTAATAAGATGGGAGTGGTCTGTTCATTATGTTCTGAACCTATGTAATTTTAAGTAAAAATAAAGAAAAAATATTAACCAAAGTTTTCTTTTTAATAAATATTCTCCTCTCTATAAAGTTATCTAAAACATCCTAAATAATTACCTAAAATTATCTGTTGGAAGTGAGGTAGAAGAATTAATACAAAGGTTCCCCCAAAAGGAAGAACTTATTTATTAAATTAGGTTTTCTGTTTTCTTAATTCTGTCTTCATTTACCTCCCATCATAGACTTTTATGTGATGATAAGATACTCCATGCTATGAAGTCAGGCACTGAACAAAAGAACAACATATGCAGTGGAATTCTACAGTGATTCACTGTAGACCTGTGCTTTTTAACTAAAAATTGCTTCTCGTGCTCTCTGACTCTTCATTCTGTCATTGGAGACATAAACTATTGTGGTGCATGCGAAGGATAGAAACTGTTTTTCTGTGGGCACCATGAAGTAGCCGATTACTTTGCCTTTGCCAGGTTGTAGCTGTTGTGCGTTGCTTTGTATGAGAGCTAGCTGCACGTTGTGTGGATGTGTCCCGTGCTGGTTGGTGACACAGCTGAGAACTGCTGTGTGGCAATATCTTTTGCTGGTTGCTTGGTAAACACTTGTAGCATTTGAGTGGATCAGTGCATTATCTCTTGATTGATCTGTACCTGGCCACCTACACTTTTCACAGAGGATGTCTGAATTACGCTGGGTGTGTTCATCTGATGTCATGCTAATTAAATGCCTGCTTAATTTGTGGTAATATGTAGGTGACGTTATTCTATAGATGTTACTTTCTTAGAAACTATATTGGTAAAATATTTCCTGTATGCTTTCACTGTCTTGTTGCTGAATAAGAAATAATCTGAAGATCCATTTTTCCTCCTCTCTGGCCTTTTTGCAGTGCTGGTTTTATGATCCATTAGTGAACAAGAGCTGCGCAGGTATGTCTGCATTGTCATTCTAACTCTGGACCTTGTAGCTGAATCCAGGCATCCTAGTGGTGCTCGCTGGTGCCTTGTTGAGGGACAAAGTGATAAACATTTGAGCTCTGCCAATGTAGGTGGTCAAGCCCACTTGTCTTTTTAAACACAGTCTGAACTTGACCCCTGTAACCTGTGTAAACACAATAGGAAAGCAAATTCCAGAGAATTCTTGTCATTTGATATTGAAAGGAATGGAGTTAAATGTGCTAGGAGGAGGATCACAAAGAGTGCAGAATTAAATTATGGTCTGGACAGTGATTATCGTGTTTTTAGAGAAGGCAGAACAGACAAAGTGAGACAGGAAGGATCCTGCTCAGAAGGAAGACATTGTGGTTTCTGCTTGACATAATAAAGTTTTAGATCGTAGGTCATAAATCTACCAGAATTAAGATTCTTCTAGGCAAGATGATCTTTGGCCAGCCAAAGCTTCTCTGAGTGGAAGCAGGATACTATTAAATGTAATGCAGAGCATGTGACTCAAAACATTCCTGAAATGGCTGGCAGAGGTAATTAAGGTAATTAATCTCTGCTATGATATTAATATATAACATGCCTTTTGGTTTTCTGAAGCTGATGTTTACTGTTGTTGGATAGACAGTAATGAAGATGCCAAGGTACATTTTTGCAATCTAACTGGCTAAAGTTGTAAAGTTGTATCATTGCAATTCTCTCCCTATGCTGGTTTTGTGGTTTTGGTTTTGTTTTTTTTTTTTCCTAATATAGTTTACAGTATTCTTAGGAAATCCTAGAATTAAAAGTCAATGCTTCGATTACCATTATATGATATCCAGCATTTGCTTTAGTTCTTCCAGTTCTCCAGCTGGAATGAGAAATGTTATGATGTATGTGTGGGAGAGAGGATAACGACTCATCTGGCTTCACAGGGGAAAGAAAGTTCCATTACTCGTTGCTGGAGAGCTTTCCAGTGGACTAGATGCCCATTCTGTATGCCTAATGAGATATGCAGCATTCAGATTGTTCTCTGTAAGTTAGGAGACGTTACAGACATGAAAGACCAGGTAGGTCACAGTACTTTTACTGTCTTAAACAGTAAAAGTGGTCCTGCTTGCCTTCCAAGAACAGTTACTTCAGCTTGCACAGTGCTGTTCCTTGTTGTGATTCTTTGTGAGATGCCATTTCAAAATGCAAAAGTGAAAAAAAAAAAAAGAAAAGAAGGGGATGGAAGGTAGGAAGAAGCATTGCTGTACTGGAAATTAGTATGAGAAGTACTCTAGCCTTCATTATCTACATTTTTTCATTATCTATATCTATCTTCATTTCTACAAAGTTGCAGCTTAAATGTAAAAGAAGAGTTTAAAAGAAAATAGACTTGCTTATCAGAACAATTTCCTTCAATTAAAGGTTGCAGTGGTTGGCATGAGCTGGTTGTTTTGTGTGGTTTTGCAGAGTGGACTCAGCTGAGCTGCTGGTGAAATGCATTAGATTGGCAGAAGGTCTTGGCACTGGGAGTAGAGTAACATTTACTTTCACAACTGTCTGCAGTTGTCTATAACTTTAGTTTTGCAAAGAAAACCAACCAGCAAAATACCTTGTGGAAGTTAAAATGTTTCTGCAGTGTCTTTAAAACATGTGAAGGTATTTTCCTCAGTATATCTTTACTTGGGATCTTGGACGGTATTGTAGGGTTTGGAGTTTTTTTTTGTGTGTGTGTGGTTTTTTTTTGTTGTTGTTGTTTTTGTTTTTTTTTGTTCTGGAGAATGAACAGGTATCAGGATGACTGGTGACACTATTCTGTGAGAAGGGTCAGTAGCTGGAATTCAGGCAGTTTTACTTCCTTGCAAGTTTGGAAGTGGTCTGATTAAGTTAGGGAAATGAGATGGAACACAGTTGCTAGTTCTCCTCATCTTCCAGACGAGGATATTGATTTTTATGGCAGATGAATGGAATTTGTTCTAGGATAGTGCAGGTCATGGTACTGAGCATTGCCTGGAAGCTGATACTAGAAATTCTCCTTAGTGAAGGTCTGGAGTAGTGAGCACATGAAGTAAGCAGTTTTCCTTCTGCCTTGCTTGCTGAAGGCAGCAATAACTGTTAATGAAGTGATTCTAACTAATGCTACCTTGTTAATGAATGAAAAAAAGAGTTTAACGGATGCTTGCTCGTGTGTATTAAGAGGAAGTACAGAACACAGTGGTCAGTTTTGAGGGTAAAACACATCTGTGCTTTGTCTTTACTAAGGAAAATCTCATCTCTCTGACTACTTTGCATAGCTTAGCTAGGGGGGCTTGTCTGAGGCTGAGTCTTCTGTGGCAATTGCCTGTAGGATATAATAATTCTCTGAGTCAGAAACCATCAAGCATACAGCTGTTTAAACCATCTCAGGCTGTAAGTGTTTGATTATCGCTGTCTCATCTTTGCGGCTGGGGTGTTTGATGAAGAGCACACCAGGCTCTGTCCCCTTCTCTAGGTTCTTTCCTCTGCTTTAGAATGCTCAGAGATGCAGCCCTGCTTTATGCCTTCCTGCTTTTGATATACCTCATGTGGATTAAAGTGAATTGGTAAGGGCAAAACTTCATCTACAAGCAATTTCAGTTGGAGAAGTTGACCTCAAAGGCAGTGACAAGAGTTCTGATCTTTTTTTTAATAGAGGTATGTGGTAGGAAGGATTTCCCCTATCTACAGATGTGCTGATCTTTCTGAAGTGAAATTAATGAGTATTTGCTCATTAATTGTAATGTGAGATGAACCAGTCCAAAGCCTGAGAATGTTCTTCCACTTCCTTTTAGTTATTAAAGTCTGTGGTAAATCCTGCACTTCCTGGAATGGCACAATTGCATTTCTATAGCCAGCACTGTCTCGCCCTGTTCTTTTTGCTAACACTAACAGTCTGAATTTCTGCTTCATTAAGTCTTTAAGCTGACTCTGGGACATGTGGTTGGAATAAATAGAATGCTAATAATTCTAAAATGCTGTTAAGCAATATCTATATGGGCTTTGCATATCAGCATCTCCATTAAATTTCTCAGTTCACTGCACTATGCTTATGAGTGAGTAAGCACTATTTGAAAAAGAAGTTACACCCTTTATGACTTTTTCTGAAGAAAATGTTACAAAATATTCTGTACCAGAATTTCTGCTTATTCAGGCAGAATCCTTCTTAGAGAGTTTTCAGTCTTTAATTAAATAAATTGTCTAAGATTACTTAATTCTAAAATAGAAAACAACAAATCTCTGGAAAAAAAAAAAGTTGCCCAAACTAGAAAATGGTTGACAGTAACATGCTACAGGATTTTAAGGGTTTAAGAAATATAACTGGATGTTCGTTGAAATATTTGGGTACACTGCTGTAGTGTAGTGAAGAGTACAGGACGGGATTTTTCAAGCTGGTTACTGAAGTCACTGTGTATCTGCAGGAATCAGCTATTGATGATTCCTGCTTTGGGCTTATGCACGGTGGTGGTCATCTCTTTGAAAACAAACATTACTTCATGCAGAGTAAAGGAGCACTGAGTAGTCCGAAATCTGCAAGTGGCTTTATGACAAGTTCCATCCTAGAGAGCTGAGTGTTTTAGGTAGATGGGTAATGATGAGGTTACTTGGAACTGGGATATCTCTGGGGGACAAGAGAGTAAGGGATTCTGGTAGATATGTGATCCTTGCACCTTCTTTCAGTGTTTGAAAATGTTAAAAACCTGGTTTTGAATGAATGGGGAAAGAGCGTCTTTCTTGGTTTGCTTGCCAAGTTGGAAGCTGTCAGTACCACTTTTAGTGTTGTAACTGAAACTATTCAGTTGTAACTGTCTTTTTTTTCTTTGAAATTTTTGTACTATTGTTTCTAAAATTTTAGTATAAACATCCCATTTGTAGGTGGCTGGGTCTGTTTACATAGGAACTTGTGACTGCAACAGATCAAATCTAATCTAGCAAGTACTGACTAATCTTGCAGAGGCCTTATGGAAGAGTCAGTAAAAGAATGGGTTCCTCTAGTTCAAGTTAAGTCCTTGTCAGTTGGTGTTGCTGAGTTACTTTTTTTCATTGCTTTGTTCAGCAGGGATTAATATTCATCGGTACCTGACACTGTATTCCCTGCTCCTGCCAGCTTTCCCACTTAACATCTCTTGTGTGCTGAGTGTCTTAGAGGCTCTTTTCAGTGTTCAATTAATCATTAGGGTCAATGCTTTGATCAGTGCTTACATGTATAGCAATTTATTTCAGCAGTGACAAATCGTTTGCTCACCAGACAAGGGCAGAGTAAAAAAGAAAAAAACCCACTGCACAGACACAGAAAGAACCCAAACCAACCAAACAAAAAACCAAAACCAAAACAAAAAACCAAACCCACACACACACAAAAAAATCACAAAAAAAACCCCCCAAACTAACAAAAAACCCCTGCTTCCAAAACTGACTTACCAATGAGTTGTTCAAATCAAGTAAGGGTTTCCTCCCTCCCCGCTTTCCGCCCTCCAACCCCTCCAAAGAAACAAACCCCCAAAAAAGACCCAAAAAGACACACACACTCTCCCCCCCCTCCAGCAAGGTAACCACTGTAGATATATTTCTCAAAATGACATTGCAGGACATGAGGCAAAACAGAGACGAAATTTAATGATCCTTGGGTGATAATTAAAATGGTAGGTGTTGAGTTTTCAGGGCCTTGGTTGCTCTATGTTGACTATCTGGGCTTGAGAGGTTTTCCCATTAGCTTTTATGTATTTCCTAACAACAATGAAACAATCCAAGCAGTAGATTTCTGAAAGAAGGTTGCAGTTCATGGGTAGTTAGTCATTATTCATCAGTAGCATGATTTATATGGATCACACTGGGTTTTTTATATAGAATGTGCTTTGTGTTATGTCAAAGTCATTCATTATTTATTTCATGTTGGCTGTCCTGTGTGTAATACAGGAGCTCTGTAAAATCCTTGTAGTGCTGGCAGTTTTCAGAGATTCGGATAAGGAAGACCTAATTAATGTCTTACCTCTTCTTGCACCCTCCCTGCTGATGCTTTTTTTGTTGTGCCTGTTGTTCTGTGCTGTTCCTCACTCTTCAAAGAGCTAATGCATAGTAAGAGCCAATTTATTCTCTGGCAGGAAGTATAAGCTCTTTGAAGAATCCATTCAGTTGCACAGTTGTTAAAAATAACCATCACTTGAAGGTTAGTCTTTTATCTGATCAAATAAATTCTGTAAAATATGGCAAAATTTCCCATAATACAAGTTGCTTTTCTGATGCTTATTACTCTGCTTGGGCTGTAGGGCAGTGGTGCCACTTTGCTTTTGAAAGCTTCTCATACAGACTTTGTAGCAGAGAAACTCATGTAAGATATAAACATTGAGAGTTGTGCTGTGATAGCTGCTGAAGTTGATCAGAGCCACAAAGCATATCAAAAAGGAAGATTCAGAGTCAGAGTAGCTCTGAGGTATTGCTTCCTAAGTAACTACTTTCCTCACCTGACTAGAGAAATTAATATTAGAAGCCTTCTGTATTTTCTTACTATCATAAACCTAAAAATCTTGGGAAAGATTGATGGTTTATAACGCATGTATCGATAACAAAACATGAACACACAGAGTAAGCTGCTTGATGTTGAAACTCAATGCAGCTGTCATATTGGAAGAAAATGTGTCATGGATAGAAGATTAAACAGTTGTGTTGTGCAGTGTTTCTTTAAAGACTCTTCAGTTATGATTTAGCAGGCATCAGTGAGAGTTTTAAAGGTTGGATCCTCTTCTGAATGTGTCCCTGACCACACTGATGTAACCGTTGGACAAGGAAGCAGGTCTTTTAGAATACAAATATTAATTGGCTAAAAATGCTTGGATGTTCCCTGTGAGGTCACGTCTCTGGGGCAATTTCTGTTGAGCTTGCCAGGCCTGTGTTGAATTCTGGCCCAAAGGATGGCAGAAGCTCTCAGCAGAGCAGATGAAGCTGTGCTTTCACAGCCTGGCTTCATTCTAGGCCATTATCTCGAGACACAGTGGGATTCATGAGAATCCAGTGTTTGCTTTTTGCCTACTGAAAGAAGGAAGAGCTGAGGGTGTGGCCATAACCTGTTTGAATTGATATGCTCTGTTCAATGAACAGGAGACCACAGTGTTTGCTGACTGATGTTTTTGAGTCTTCTTGGAGAACACATTTAAGTATAGTAAATTAGGGAAATCTCCTATGGACTGATTAGACAGGTCCACTTCAATTGGAGCCAGTGTTTTAATTGAGGAGTTTAGAAGCTGAGCAATGTCCATCAAGAAGTTAGCATCCAATTCATTGTATCCCCATGCTTCCTTCTATTTATGGCATTATGCTCAAGATGTGTTGATAAGCTATCTCAGTACAGAAAATACTAAAAGGTGAAAATAGTGAAATCTGGTTTTGGGGGGATTGAGTGGGGGAGGTTTGGGGGTACCCCAAACACCTGGATATTACCACGATTCAGTTAGGAAAGTCAGACTGAAACATCCCACCAGAATTTTTTAAGAAGAAAAATCTGAAGCTGTGGTTAGTGGACAGTATTCAGGTGCTTGATACGCCTCTTCAGAGTGAAGGAATGTCTAATCTTTACTTCAGCCTCCAAACTTAAGAAAACCCAAACAAACAAAACTCTTTGTTGTTCTTGTCAACTGCAAATTTTTGCTAAACAGCTGTTAAAGTGTTGGGGGTTTTTTTCTGTAATTGGAAGAGAAGCATATACTCGGACTACAAGATAGTTGCTTGTTATCACTTCATTTGCATTTGACAGGAGACAGGAGCACAACTTTAAGGTTATCTGTTGTATGGGTGTAGGGAAGTAAATGACATGGGTCAGAGTGTTTGACATATACACACAGGCTGCTGTATACATTCTTACCACTTGTGATGTCCTGTGGTTTTTTGTGGCCACTACTTGAGGATAAAAGCAGAAGTAAATGGGCGGAAATAAAATAAAAGCAGACAATCTCATATTTCTTTAAGTAATAAGGATTCGATGAATGATTTTTTTTTAAATTAAGAGCCAAAGATT
>JAAGNO010010041.1:12602-33892 GCA_033439905.1 Ceryle rudis | reverse complement strand
AGGTAGACAACATCCACTGCTCTCCCTGCATCTACCCATTTGGTCACATGATTGTAGAAGGCTATCAGATTAGTCAGCCATAACTTCCCTTTAGTGAATCCATGTGGGCTACTGTTGTTAACCTTCTTTTCCTGAGGTCCTGGGTGGCTGGTGATTGGGATGTTTTACTTTGGGCTGCTCGTTGCTTGGTTTTAATGGGGGGTGGGGGGGGGCGGAGCTTGGATCACAGATCTGGAAATAGGTGCTGGGCATCCCACTCTTCTGACGTGGAACTCCCATAGCTAACTCCCTTAGCAGCCTCTGAGTTAACGTAATTGTTTATACAAGGAGAAGTCAAATTTCTCCTGTTTGGAAGTCTGACATCTACCTGTACCTGTTTTCAGTTAAATTCTGTAGGGTTTACTAGTAAGATCTGTTAAATTCTATGTTTCCATCCTTTGAAATCTTAGAGTGCTTTTCTTTTAAAATCTAGCCCTCAGTAAGTTCCACATAATTAAGCTGTCATCATCATCATTGAGAAGAGAATCTTTGGAAGGATTTATTTTTCTCCATTTCTTATGTTGAGTTGCTAAAAATGTCAGGACACAGAAAACAGTCACCCGCACTCAGGGTGTCCGAGCCACTGCCTCAGCCCCTGTGTCTTCAGGACAGTTGGTTGGGCTGAGCTTCATATTCCATCCAATATGTTCTGTATAAGCCTTCCTCCTTAGTGCACAGCCTGCTTGTTGCTGTGTCTCCTGGCCCATTCCATTCCTGATCATCATCATCTTCCAAGTCCTTTTTCATCCCATCTGTTTTAGGCCTTTGCCATCTGTGTCACAGTCCTCTACCCAGAAAGGTTAGAAAAGAGTCTTTTTGTTGAGTGACAGAGTTGGGACTGTTTCTCTGTTCAGTGCATCTAAATTACAGCTTTTGTCCCATCCCTGGCAGCTTTTGGAGACTGTTTCTCGTAACACTTCTACATAACATGTATATGCAACTTCTGTAAAAGCAGAGCCTTATTTTGTATTTTTCCCCTTGGGAACTTAGCTGTAGTAGATAGTCACTGTTCTGCATTCTATGCACTGTTTGGGCTGGCTCACTCCCTTGGGGTGGCTGTAGCATAGACCCTGCATGTCACTGAAACAAGAGCCCTATTGCTCTTCCTCTTCTGTGAATGTCTTCAATGATGTAAATATGGGGCATAAGAAAGGAACCTGGCAGCAGGCTGCATCTTGGCACTGTATCCTTGGGTGAGAACAATTGGTCCAATGCCCAGCTGAATAGATGGAGCCTTTGGTTGTGACCAGGTGTAGCCAGTCAGCAAGGAAGCATTCACTGGGAAATGAGGCCAGGTCTGTGGGTGGGGCTGAAGGAGTAGGAGGAAGGTTACAAAGCATCAGAGCCAAGCTGTATGAGATCTAGCCCCTGGTTCTGGGAGGGCTTTTGGAGGCACCCAACTCCTGAGTCTCATGCTTCGTGTATGACACTTGAAGAGGTCTGTAAATACAGGCTGCTGGGGCCGATTCATGCTCATTTCTTTCAGGTCTAAGGTATAGATGGTGTAGGTATAAACAGTACCATGCTGTCTACATGCTTGCCTTTTTTTTCCTTATTTATAACTTTTGAATAGAACTTCAGTTTTTGTAGGCTTACGGAACTGCTAGTTAAGTGATACAGACAAATTTGAATCCAAGTCCCCATCCACTTCTCACTGTGTTCATTGTGCCTGAATCATTACCTTTTTTTCTTCTGGAAAACTGCAAACCAGGCAAATGTTGACTCTGAGAAGGTCAAGCAAATAATTTCTGCTCTTCTTTCGTTTGTACTGTTGCAGCAGGAGAGCAGATCAATGAAGTGAATCAGAAGTCGAATATTTGCCTAGACCCGTAAGGAAACATGGTCCTTGGGGTGGACTGAGATGCTGATAGAAGACATGCTGTCTTTATTCCTAGCTGCTACAAGGACAGAGTGCTGTGAAGGCTCATCCTGGTATGGTGGTGAGAATGTATTGTAGGTCTCTGTGCATCATAGTAACCAGAAATGCTACTCTAGGGATCTAGGAAGAGCATCAGACTAGCTGCTCTACTGAAGCTGTAATTTGCTCATCACTTTTGCCTGATGTGATTAGCAGTCAAGGCTAATTACCTGCAGGAATGCTCCCTCTTGCCTCTCTCAATCCACACGTGAGAAATCTAGCGTTATGATCCTTGGCAATATAAGCAGTTCTTCCTTCTTTCCATCATAAAAGAAGATATGAATATTAATGAAATGGAGACAGGGGAATGCTTCAGGATCAAGTATCCTCTTTCCTCTACTTTCTTCTGTGTTCTGCTTTCTGTAGTTTTGTGCTCCTATTGCTAAACAAAGAGTGGCAGAAACATTCTCAGAAGCAATCCCGTACACAAACAATAGATATAGGTATTCTCTGTGTTAGCATTTCTTAATGTTGCTGGGGGGGGGGGGAAGTGAAAGTAACAGGCAAAGAGAGATATAACATATTTATTTCCCTGCAAGTAGATGTGATGCAGCAACCTAAGGAGGGGGTGGTAGAGAAACAAGTTAATTGACATGGTCTGGAACTTTAAGCAAGTCTGAATTTAACCCTGCCTTCCTACATGTGCCAGCTGCTTTTCATTGGACAGGGAAGGGGTCTTACTTAAAAGCTGAGCTTCTCTTTTCTTAGCAAAAAGTGAAAATAGAAAAGAGCCAGTGGGTTTTGGTATACCCTGTGTATCACAAACTATCCAGAGAGAAAAAACTAAGATGACTAGGTTGGGTTTGAGGTTTGATCCCTTGTCTCCCATGCTGGCACACATTGCAGAAAGTGCATTCAGCCTTGTTAAGCTTATTGTTTTGGAGTGGATTCAAGAATCATTAAGATTGATGTACAGTGAAAATTAAGAGCATATAACTGAAACCTGTCTTGCTGACTGAGTGGTAGCTTGGGTGCTGAAGATTGTGTGTCTACAGTAACACAAGAAGGTAATGAGGTAAGTTAGCTTACAATGAACCCTATGAAGCCAGTGATTTTCAATACTCTCACTATTCAGGAAAAAGCTGAATGAGATACATTTACATTTAACTGTATTTGAACTGCATTGCCATCTGTGACATTATCAGTACTATCTGGGCACTGAGCAGAGGTACAGATAATCCACATTTTGTGAATCTAGATATCACATGCTAGTAAGGTCCTAAGGCCCTCAGGACTTTATACCTCAGCACTTGCCTCGTTAAACCCTATTAGCACAACAGGTTACCAGAAATAATTGTGGAGTTTGTGGAATCCCCACCCTCATTCATTAAAGTCAGCAAGTTCATTTATGTGGGCTTTTGCTTTCTAAAGCATGAAACCTTGAAGAAGTGAGCACATGAACCTGTAGTTGCATATGGGAGAGAAGATCCAGCACTGGATCCATCTAGTGTTTGGGGTTTTGTTTTGTGTTTTATTTGTGCAGAGATTGAGAAGGGAATCTGTGTGCATGAAATTGTCCAGTACTTGATGGGTTTTTTTGTAAACAAGGAACCTTTCAGCATGACCTGTAAAGAGCAATGACAAATAGCATAATTTTCAGAAAGTTTCAACAATGGAAGGTTATTCCTTGCCTTTTGATTTTTCACATTTCCTTAAGAGCTATGATGCCAAGAGATCTCAGTGGATATAAGTCAGTCAGAGTTCTTCTGTTTAAGCTTGGACTGCGCTACTTTACACCTGACTGCAGCTGAAACTAGATCTTGGTTCTTACAGATATTTTCTCTGATAGAGACTAAAAGAAAGTCTCAGGAAAGTTTAAATCAGCTTCCTCTTTCAGACAAGATATTTTGAAATACACATTAAGACTTTTTCTACTGTCTTGTAGGCAATTATTTACAAATTCAGTTATATGGTATGGCTATAAAGAAAACAAACTATGTTGGTGGGTTTTTTTTTTCCTCTCCTTCGCTATCGGCAACATTTAACTTGAAAGGAGGCTGCGTGTTGCCAGAGTCCTCCCACTCCAGTCCTGGCCTCCAGAGACTGCAAATCTCTTTGGAATGTGCCAAGACCTTTGGGACATGCACAGACTGATAGAGGAAAGAAGGATCAGAAATTTGGTAGCTTTCTTACATTTCTCTTAGAAGTATCAGGGATATAATGTCACTGTTCTATCTGCGGAAATCTATAGCCTTGCAAAGTCTTTTCCACGCAGACAGACACACACCCACCCCCCTGCCCCTTCTCCTTGTGGATGTTTGTCTGCAGCTGAGTTCAAGACAGGACAGTATCACATGGAGATTTTTCATGTTGTGATATATCATCATCACCAAGCATTTTCCAATTTAAAAGACAAATAACTAACATTGTAGAAAATAAGTCCTATAATATAACCAGTCAGTTCAAGAACCATTTTATGGCTTTGCATGTTGTTCCGTCACTGGCTCAAGGAGAGTATAAAATGTTAATGGATCATTTTGCCCAGTTATTTGCACAAGAATACACAAGCGTGCACAAAAAAAGGCAGTGAAATATTGGGCTAATACTGTAAGTTGTGTTCTTTAATGCCTGCCTTGTCCATAAAACTTGTATTTTGTAATACATATATGATTCTTATCTTGTATCTGTGAGCTTTTGAGTACATTTTTCACGCTTTCATGTTGTGTTTCCATAAGTAGTGACACAGATCTTTTATTACAGTCAGGTTTCCTACTTTCCACAGTTTGTAAGCTGAAGTTGCTCTGTTATAAAATCTTCTTGACTCCTGGTGCTAACTACTATCAAGAAATAAAACAATGTGGGGTTTATTTTTTATTTTCATTGCACGTGGCTGGTGTTGATAATTTCATATTAAAACCCAGACATTGCTTTTGGCTTGACAGTAGAGGGGGGAAAAAAAAGAATCAGGAAAAGGGCAAAGTGCTACTTTGGAAATGTAGCATAATGAAATAGTGCAATGTTATGGTAGCAAAATTTAATTAGCTACAACATAAGAGAAAACGAATCATTTATTTTTAGGAAGAAACCTCCCACAGAGAGCTGCAGAATACCTTGCAGGGAGAATCAGAGTAGAGAGAGCTTTTTAGATCATCAAGCAACAAAGCAAGAAAATATCTTTAGAAACCAAGTTGTTTATTATTATGGTTGCTGTTATTATTATTAACACCACCACCCGTGGAGAAGAGTTGATCCCACAGCAACTAGTGCAGAATAGATGCATAAGAGAGTTGGAATCCTAAGAAAACTATGGATATAAGCAGACTAGCTGTTCTGAAGAGAATATACAGCATGTATTTTTGGTGGAAAAGGGAAATGAATAAAGTGTTAAAATAAGACTGGGATGGGAGAATTAAGGTACAGATTGAAAGACAGAAAGAATGGTGGGAAGAGCAAAGTTAAAAGAAACCAGTTAAAAGAAGCTCAATAATTAAGACAATTTAAGAAAGTGCAAGGGTAGACTACTGGTTGAAAATTAGTATAAGTGGAAAAGAGCTTTATTTTTGCACTTTCTTTTTTTCTGAAGGAGTATTTTGCTAATTCTTAGTTTCCCATATATTAGTCTGAATTAGCAGATGTCTTGATTCTCTGGATGTGGTCCTGCTTTGCACAGCATCAAGCTACAGGATACAAAGTGCCCTGCTGTGTCTTTTACAAGATAAGCAAGAATAATAGCTCAAGTACAGAAATGGAATTTGTTGTCTTATGTAGATCATATAATTATAATTAACCTATCACAAGCAAGTGTCCAAATATGTTTACACACATAGGTATACCTATATAGCTCTGTGTGTTAGTTATAGCAAATGTCAGGAAGCCAGGGAAGAGTCAGCAAATGATAGATGCTGAACAAAGAGGTTTGCATTACATTGCAGTGTTGTATTGATTTTGCCCTTCATCATTCTTATCATACTCATCCTACATCAGTCCACACTAAGATAGGCTCCTTATTCATACATACAAAGAGTTTGGAAATAGAACTCAACTTTTCATTAGGAGATAGCCAGAAAGGAGTTGGTGGCTGCCAGCTTTTGTCTAGCAGGACTGCTGTGTGCTGGGAAACACTCAGTTGGATGTGACAGTCATGTAAGATGGACAACTCTTGTAGGTACTAGAAGTGTGCAATGGGTTTAGTCAGCATTCAACTAACAAGAAAGGTTTAAGAATAAGCATTAATTCACTATTCCATTCCTTATTTTGTGGAAAGATATTCCTTTATGATAATTAGCACAGTGTTAAATTTTAAAAAATTATCCTTTCTAGCTCAGCCAGAAGCAACTTTTTCATGAGAAGGTAGCTTAAGATCCAGCAGAGGGCAATGCTGTATTGCACCTATACGGATATCACAGATGAGTCTACCTCAAGGACCTCTGAATTACATCTTCCCTAATGAGAGAGCATGCATTTAATTAATGATGGATTATACTAACCTTGTGGTTGGGTTTTTGCAATGAAGTACTGGAGTGTTTTGGAGAAATCACTTGCACTGGTGCTAGGTGTGTTGCTGATACAAGAATGGACTGATTGCATTATGTGTTTGAGCTGTGCAGAAATAAAATAATCATGTCTTGTCATAACTTTCTGACAGAACTATCAAGAGCTAACACTTCTCATCTTCCTCTTTTCTTCCCCCACCCCTTGCCAGTACTTGCCTATTAACTTCTTCAACTGTTGTGGTTTTATTAAGGCTTTTTTCCCCCCATTACTGTTCCTTGCAAGCTCACAAAAATGAGAAATGACAAAATTCAGTGGTTAAAATGGACTGTATTCTTGGGAGAGTCATTAAAATGGAATTCCTGTTTTACAGAAATTGTTACAACCAGGCATACCATGATACTTGCCTGTCCATTAAACATCTGGGAAGAAATTCGAAAAAGTACTGATGGGAAGTAACATTTAGAGTTATGAATAAATTCAGCTTTCTACTGCCTCATGAAGATTATGAAAAGCAGTGGAGGTCTTACAACATCTGGTGCTCTGGTTTGATTTTTAGACAGCTGCAATCTCAGAGATTTATATGACTCTGATTTCATTTGAGGTCAATTGCACTATTCTTGTCTTGGGGCTCATCTATATGTATTTCTGGTGTAACTGAAGAATACAGAGCTTTCAGGAGTTCTTCACTCTGACAAGGGCTCCTGGGCCCAGAGAAGAGCCTGTGAAACTGGTCTTTCAGCCGTACATCAGCTTCCCTTTGTTACTACTGTGGCAGCTCACAGTGGTAGTGTAGTCCCTAGGAAGCTGCTTTTACCATGCTGTTCTCTAAATTACCCAACCAGCAATAGCAAGTAAAGGCTTTCAGATGGGTTTATGGGAGACAAAAAGCATTCCCAAGGTATTTTATCTGGAGTAGAAACACCTCTTTGAGAAACCTTCGGTGTTTTCCCTGTCCTCCCAGGTTGGACTACTCTCTGTAGTAGCCTGCAGAGTGACTAGCAGTAGCAGAATGGAAAAGGACTTCACATTAGAAGTCCAAAATATATATCAGCTTTTATCACCTTTTTTTTTTTTTTCTCCTGTTCCTACTTACAAAACTAGTCAGCAGTGACTTCCACATCTTGCAAGCCAGTTTATTCTAGGGGACCAGTCTTCCTTATTAGGATGCAGAGCAGAGTTTCCATTTTCTGTGGTTTGCATATCTGATTATAATTGCAGAGAGCAAAGTAGAGGAGAGGGTGGAGTGGATGAGAATGTGGTTCTTTGGTTCTTGCCTCTAGGACAGTAAGGATGGTATGATATTGATGGATGATATATTGGAAAGAAAGGAACATAAATACTGTATAAAGCCTTACTAATTTGATCTGTGGGTGATACATCTTTTTTCCATTTAAACATTTGTTTGTAGAGGCTGCCACTGTACCTACAGTAGAATGCAACTTGTACAAAGAGAGCTGGCTGCACAAGAGCAAACAGATGTCATCCTTTCTGTGTCTGAGGTATACATGCCACCACTCCTGTGCTGCACAGGCACTGGCTACAGGCATCCCGCCTGGGGCCAATAAATGGCTCTGGTTATTGGCTTATACACCTTATTGTAAAGAATAGAAAATCAAGAACAAATGCTATTAAAGAGTTTATGATGGTGGGGTACATGAGGGAGGTGGCTAGGAGCTTTTTCAGCCAGCAGTTCGGGATTTACAACTAATCTCTGGATAAACTGTTTTTCTTAATTGATCTGTGTAGCAATGAAGTTGACTTCAGTTGCTTCAAATTCAAAGTCTGGAGCCGGTCAGCTTGCTAATTTGATGTGTGTCTGTGGTGCCTTCAGTGATACAGAGTGCCTGCTGCTTTCTAGGAGAGCTGAGGTGCCTGGAATAAACCTGTAAAAAGCCCATGCTGTAGAGATAAGCTGCTCGAGCTGCCTACTTAGTAGGCACCAAGTCAGTGGAGCAGCCATGAGTTTTGCTATGGGAGGATGAGCTTCTCTTGGGTGCTTCCACTGCTTGGTACTTGCCCAATGGAGCTTCAAGGTGCTTTGGGTTTTTTGCTTTCCCCCTATCCCGATATCTAGCCTGAAAAGTAGGTGATTAAAAATCTATGAGAAAAGGAGATTTATTTGTGCTGTAAACAACAGGCATATACATGGAAAGAAGGATGAAGGCAAAAGACTGCTGTCACATTTCTCTTCTCGCAAGAACCAAAGCCCCCAAGTGTTGTTTATAAAACAAGCCTCAAAATCCAGCTTTTCTTAAGTCTTTAGGAGTGCAAATATAACTTGCAGCCAACAAAATTCCATTGTCTCTGCTCTGTGGCCAAGTAAGTGTTTTAATTATATGGGTTTTTTTTAAGGACATTCGGACTGGGTTTGTGAATACCAAGTCTCAGCTGAGCATGCATTCAAATGATGGAGACCTAAGCCCCTGATAATAAGGGTTTATTAAGGAAGCAGTAATGGAGCTGAACTGGAGTGAACTGAATGGCCAAACCGAAATAATGGAATGCTTGTGGCAACCAGAAAATGATTGCTTATTGGCGTAATCCCAGGATAAATTTCTGCCAAGAGCATGCAGTCTTTCCTTGCCAATTTCTTCATATGGGGAAATACAGTACTGAATTTCTGCATGTAATAGCAGTGCAGAAGAATGAGAGGAGGAGAAGTGGCAGTTTTCATGAGGAAGGGAGGAAAAAATATACATCCCAAACAGTGTAAACAATGTGATCCCTAGAGCTCAGCTCATCAGCAGGCTCTAAAGGTACCACCTGGGTTTCAGCTTTAGGAATAGAGTCTGAGAAACATGGTTTTGGCTATGGAATTCTCTCATTTGAATTTCTAAGTATCCCTGAGTGCAGCATGCAGGGAACAGAAGAATTTGGAACTTTGTTCTAAAAATCCTGCCTTTATGATGGTTGTTACGAGCAGTTTCTTTCACACATTAAAAAAGAGAACTGTCTTACAACACTGCTGAGACGCGTTCTCAGTTGAATCACACTTGACAAATATTTTATTCTGAGAGAAATGCAGTCATGTATAGCTACATCCGTAACTGCATTTAAGTTGAAAAGTTTATGGAGTAACTGCTGCTGGTTCAAGGGAGAAGAGAGCAGTGAGGCTGCACTATATCATACTGCCTTGCCCTTATCTAATAGCCTGTTTGATAGGCTATCTAGTAAGGGAGCTCTGATGCACATCCCTCTCTGGACTGGAAAAGTTTTTCTTTTCAGCCCCAAACTTGCATATCTGAATGCTGTAAATACTGCTCTGCAAGACACTTTATAGGGGTAGTTTCTCCACATCTTCTGTGAAAGCAAGTCATGTGGTATAAAATACTTAAATATTCACTAGGGTATAATAATCCCACCTTCCATGAAAACACCTTTGAAGCCATTAGAAGTATCTATAGTATGAGACAAATTCTTTGTATGGGTGATTGGGATGCCTCCCTGAGTACTCTTTGAGCTGTAGCTAGGTCTCTCTTGAGAAGTAGGAACCAGAAATCAATACCTCAGCTGTCAATCACAGACAGGATCTGAACTACAGATCTTCCAAGCTTTAAATTTTTGTTTTGAAATGAATATAAAATTCAACAACAAAAAAAGGCAGACCATAAATTGTTTTTCAAATTATGATGGTGAATTAGCACTAAGTTTCTGTGACTAACTGATTGTTTCAAGTCCCAGAGGGGTGTCTCTCAAAAGAGCTTCTGCAAGAGCCTGGTTGCTGTGATGTAAGATCCAAAGTTGAAAACCAATCTGGTTTAGAGAGAAATGGGAAAGGATATTATCTAGAAACGATCAACCAATAGATCAACACCAGATCTGAGCTGTTGTCAGCCTGCACTTTTTTTCTTTTAGTTATTATTACATTTGGATGTGTGGCATAGATAAAGCTTTTAATAATTAGCTTATTTATATATTAATAAGTACTCAATTAGAATCAAACCTGCCTTTCAGCATTAGTTGAACCTCCTCCAGAGCTGTAGCCTCCCTTTGGAGGTTAAAAATACAAACTTCTTTCTTCCTAAATGCAGTCCTATCTTTCTGACATCTACTGGTTTATTCTGTGATACTGTGATGATCTAGTATGTCATTAGTATGACTCCTGTCACACAAGTCTGCAGAATCTGGACTTTGTTTAGAAAAAAAGAAAATGAGGGTCTTTATAGGAAAGGCAATTCTTAAAAAAGCTTTTTGCATTTTTATTTTTCTGAATCTTGAGTACACTGAAAAAATCGTCCTTGGATCACTCAGTTAATAACCAGCTGAGAACATTCTTCACCAATGATGAAGGTCTTAAATTGCAACATGCTTAAAATATCCTTTTTCTCTTTGAGTCTCCAGTTTTCCTCTTTGAACCGCCAGGATAACAATGGGTCTGTTTCTTCCTCAGTTAGCTGCCAAACTTTCTGGTTGTCTCCCTGAATTTCTCTTACTTCCACAGTGAGTGCAGAGATCTCTGGCAGATGAAAAAACAAACTCTGTGGGAACAGCATGCAATACATGTTTTCCTGCCCACATTTTAAGAAGAGTTTCAGTTTTGCATTGCAAATTTTGCATTACAGTTACTCAATGAATCTTCAGTTTTCTAATTATTGGTGTGTATGCTCTTCCCATTCAATGAATCTGTTAAATATTTAATAGTATAAATCGCGCCTCCTTTTTATTTTTTCTTGCCTTGTGTTTTTGCTTAATATTCTCCCAATGCCAGAAGTTATTTTTTGTTACAGAAACATAGATAGAAATAGGGTGTGTGTCTGATTTTGGAAAAACATGGTTTCACT
The DNA here is from genome assembly GCA_033439905.1 of Ceryle rudis. Taxonomy (NCBI): domain Eukaryota; kingdom Metazoa; phylum Chordata; class Aves; order Coraciiformes; family Cerylidae; genus Ceryle; species Ceryle rudis. The sequence continues at coordinate 22,720 of JAAGNO010010041.1, read as the reverse complement.
TGGGATCTCTTGCATTCTGATGGTTTGGTGAAGGCTGTCATCCCATTTGGAGAGAGGACTCTTTTTTTGTAACAAGGAGTCTTAAGAGAACTTTGTGACCTGAAGCAGCCATAAGGTGCAGAATGCCCCATAAAGAGATTCTCTTTGAAAATGAGTGTAAAAGGATACAGGAATTAAGAAAAGGAGAGACATCATCTGGGATTACAGAAGATGAAAATTGGAAGGGTAATTGAAAGAACAGAGTGACCATCAAATTACAGCTGGGATGTCTGATAACAAGAATTTTTCATTTGAATGGAGTTTCTTAATTTTTTCCAATACCTTAGAGCAGATGAGGATGATAATGGAGAAGGCTAGTCAGACGTGAAAACACATTCCTACTCTCCCTGGGCAGATGAAAACAGGCTTTTAAAATTTGAATGTATTATGACCTGTTGTATGCCTGGAAGGTAGCTGCAGCATAGTGTCCTTTGTATAGTACTGCAGCAGCATGCAGCCTTATTCTGTAGCTACCAAAAATTTGCTGCAAGTATGCAGCTGTGTATTGATTTCCAAAATGGAAGGATTTTATGGAATATAGCAAAGGAGCTTAACAGTCTAAAAGCCAAACAGGCTGCTCTGAAGTCTCACCTCTTCTGTATTGCAAATTGTACAATTTCATCCTCTGCTGTCTGCATTAAATGATGTAGCTACAATATTCTTTGACATCTCTTATCTTGGATAGAAATATGAAACATTGCAGGTAAGGTAAGTCACTGGAACAGGGGCAACTCTGTCTTCCTGGCCATATTTGGAAGCGGGATTTTCTGTCTAGGATGTTTTTCTGGTTAAGATGCAGGACTAAAATTTTCTCTCTGACACACACTTTTTTTTTGATAATTGCAAGCAAGCTGATTTACGTGTCTAAATCTATCTCTGTTCTGCCAAGTGAAGGTGATTGCACTTTCCCGTGTCCTCCTGGCTCACTAGTTCCTAGGACAATCTCCTATGGATGGAAGCACCACTTTGAGGTGGTTCACCATCAGGGCCTGGCAGAACTTCACTGCAGTTGTTGAAAGGCATTTCTCATTAACAGTACTAATATGGTCATGGTGGACATTGGCCAAGCTCTTGAAAAGGGAGTGCCACTGCACCTCACACCCCCCTTTTTCTTCTTTGCTACCATTAAATGCCCCGGGGAATGTCCTTTTATGAATTTAAGGTAGGGTGCATCCTGAGTGGTTGGTAGCTTCCGCTGGAATAAGAGAGGCAGTCTTAAAACTCTAGATAATTAGGAAGGGCTGTGAAGTACCTGAAAGGAGGTCGTAGCAAAGTGGGGGTCAGTCTCTTTTCCCAGGTAACAAGTGATAGGAGAAGAGGAGATGGCCTGTTGTGCCAAGGGAGGTTTAAATTGAACATCAGGAAAAATTTCTTCACTCAAAGGTTTTTAAGCATTGGAACAGGCTACCCAGGGAAGTGGTTGAGTCAGTGTCCCTGGAGGTATTACAAAGACGTGTAGGTGGAACATGATTTAGTCCTGGACTTGGTAGTGCTGTGTTAACAGTTAGACTCTATCTTAAAGGTATTTTTCAACTTAAATGATTCTTTGAATATCAGTCGTAGAAAATGAGGTCTGGGCTCTGCTCTTTCTTTCCTGACTGGTATCATACCAAAGGACGTATTTGCCTCAGATGCCATTTGCTTTGTGACTGGCAAAGAGTTTAACGTGCTGCACAACTACTGCCCACTGCTTACTAACTGCTTTTGGAGGAGAATGATTCAAAAACACATTCTAGCTCTATGTTACAACATGGCCGAAACACAAAATTTCATTTCCATGTCCCATTTGTTTTGACTGAGTTAATTTTTTCCTCATTCATTTTGGCATAGATGTCCCAATACCCTGAGATTTGTCACTAGAGGAAAGGAGATCATTTCTCTTAAAAAAAAGAAAAAAAGGCAGTTTCTCAAAAAGATTAATAGAGGGCATAGGTGAGAAGCCATGTGCTTTCAGCTTAAATAGGTTTCTGAATGCACTGCATATTTCGGAGTGCCATCTGAATAGACAGACAGCAAATGAGACAGGGAGTCATAACGAGTAAAGAAAATAAAATGGGCTGTTTTCTTTAGGATTATAAAGTATTTCCCAGAGTTTGATTAGAGGTTAAAAAAAAAAGTCTCCAATCTGACAGTTGTTGCAGGCAAATCAAAATTCAAGTATTTGACAAAATTTTATTGCTTTTGAGGAAAGATAGTTATCAAAGATAAAGGGATTCTGGCTGTGTCTTGCAGCTTTCCCTCAACAGCATACTGAGCCACTGGGAGATGCAGTGTTGCTGCTACTCTCCACTGCCTGGGGGGAGTCTGGCCACCCTGCTCAAAGCCTAGAACCATGGAGACATGAGACCCAGGAAAGTAGAGTAAGCTGCAGCTGATGCTGGCTAATAAAATTATCCCCCTTCACATAATCGTTTTTATTATGGGTTCCTCACTGTTCTTTTGAAGGAGGCCAGTGCTATTATCACTATTTCATAGATGGAGAAGTGAGGACAGTGGCAGATGCTGTGATTTGCCTATTGCTACTGAGCTGAAAATGTCCTCATTGGGGCAGAGGGAGAGGAAGAAAATGAAAATACCGTGGAGACATCTGCCTGGCTTGTGTGGTACAGCTGTTCGGTATGAAAATCATATCACAGCTTAAACAGCTCTCAAGTTGTGATGCATTCACAATAATAAGAGGACCACTGGAGCTGTAGTTACATCAGTGTATATATGCATACAGTTTTTGTCCTCGTAGTAGTAATAATGTTTGGCTGTGGATCTAATTACAAAAATAGTTACATTCGTTGATTACTCCTTTTTTTCCCTGTCTCTGATAGCCATAGGATCTTGTTACAACTGCTGCTATCAGGAAAATGGAGCTCCATAAATTTATTCTATTTTAATAAATGAATTTACAACAGTGAAGAAAACTTTCTTTTGGCCAGATAGGGACAATGAGAGACTCTCTTCTGCTCTCTGCTTAGCAAGTGGATGGGAATATGACACTCCTTGCTCTAATTTGGGTACCCTCTGAAAAAGTTTAATCTCTGGTAGATGAAAACACATTAGCTAGCCAAGCAGGTGTCATCTGTATTCCTTATACCAGGAGTCTCTGTATTACAGTGTTTGTTTCTCCTTTTCTGGTCCTGTACTATCATAGCAGCTGAGTGGTAGGGATGTGGTCACTTATCAGAGGCATTACAAAACCATGAAAAAATACTTTGTGTTTTAACAATCTCAGGCAACCAGAAGATCATTGGGTAGAGCAAAGACATTAGCCAGTTTGGGTTGGGAAGGGAGGCAGAAAGAATAACTGTAGTAAGAGCTTGTTTTCCCATAGGCATGTTTCTTTTATGTAATATTGTAATTATTAAGCAATTACATCTTTTACATGTTGGAGGAGTGGAGCTGAAAGAGAATAGAGGATTTGGCAGTAGTTGTGACTGGGTAAACTCATGACCACAACACGTGGAGAGACACATAGATGGTGATGATGCAGAGGGCTGAGTCAGCAGCTTGCCTTTGCTTTCACTGAAATGAAAATAATTGGAGAGAGTAGAGTTGAGTCTCCTGTGGTCTTCCTGGTGATCAGATCCAGGATTTTTTAATCTCATCTTTAGTCTTGGAGAAATCAAAGTGTAAGGAAACCCACTGTGACTTTGTCAGTAGTGACACAGCAGCTGTGAGAAGAGCAGGTACGGGGGAAAAAAATCACAGTAATAAAGTGGCTTAAAATTTCTTTTTCAGTTAGGATCTGGAAATACAGCAGAATGGACTGAATTATCAGTTGGTTTTGGGTTTGTTTTGTTTTGTTTTCTTCAGCCTTGCACCTAGAGCAGTGGAAGGGGAAAGTTAATAGAAGAGGCAGTTGCAGAAGTTGGTACTGGTTAACACTTGAGAGCCCTGACTTGTTCAGAGCTACCAGGAGCAAAAGAGAGGAGGAAAATGTGCACATTGTGAATGAGAGCAAAATGAGAGCTTGGGGAAGAAGGAGAGGAAACTGATTTCAGTGGTGATGTTTATTTCAGTGATGTCCTTTCTAAGAGAAATTTCGAAGGCACAGGGCTAAGAAAATGATCTCTTTACTCTGTCTGGGGACTAACAGAGAAAATAGCAACCACCCCTTTTACATTTAATAAATGTAATGCTTCTCTTGAAAGGACAGCATATTTTTTCACCACTATATTGACATGGTTAATTTCTAAATATCAATTTATGGTACTGAATGGTGGTTGTTTTGTTTTTGTTTGTTTCACTTAAGATATTTTAAAAATATGAGGTGTCATCCCTAAACTTAGAGAAGATGAAATCACTTCTGTAAAAAAACTCGTGTTGGAAAGAGAGAAGCATAAAGCTTTTAATCCCCCTTGGAGGGTTTTGGCCATCTCTATTACATTTTGATTACCCTGGCCTTTTAACTGCCTGATGCAGGTTTTTTTTTTTTAAACTGATTTCCACTTAACTACACTTCTCTGAGGAAGAAACTTTTACCGTTACATTTTTATTCACAACACTACTGAATGAACGTTTAACTTTTACCCCCCAAATTACACCTTTTATAATTGATTCCTCCTTCTGTGATCAGATAAAGGCTTTTATAGTCCTGCGTTGGTAAAATTTTGCTTAAACTTGCAATGAAGAAACTGCTTGAAAAATTGCTTGAAGAAAGCACAGCTCTTGGTACCCCCTGAGAGATGAGCTGGCTAACTAGAAGTCCAAATGCACATTCAGATTTCTACGTCCGATGTTATATTGCAGAAGTATCTGGAGATTCTGGCTATGAGAAGCAGTAGGATCCTTTTTATAGCTTGTGTAAATTGTTTTTCAATGGGAGGGAATGTAGTTTGAGAACAGTGAGCATCTAAGAACAAAAAATAAAATTATTTTAATTCATAAAAGAGTTTTCAAAAACTTAGCATCTTCTTGAAAGTGATCACCCATGAAACATTTTAATTTTAGCAAAACACGTTGGAAAAATGAAAGAAATGTTCTGTCTGTATTTGTTTGGACCAGCCTTTTTCTTGAGTCTCAAGACAGTCTAAATTATGCTTAGCACTAAAAGGCAGAATTCATGCACCCAGGTGTATTGGTTATCAACTTGAGCTATTAATTTATGTCTGGAGAGCTGGAATATAAAATATCGACAGTGTGTGTTTGCCTTAGCCTGATGTGAGAGACAAACATGCAATCAACTGTGCAAATATCAAAGGCTAAGGGAACTGTTATCCACAACTTAACTAATTACTTTAGCTTGTTTACTTCAACAAAGCAAGATGGGGCATGTTAATCGATCATCGCTTTTGACTTTTTGTTGTTTACATTTTAATAGTTTTCTTCACTCATTCAGCTCTTGGCTCTCTGCTCATTTTTATGGCATTGGCATAATTTGCTGGCCTCAATGCTCATTTTTCTGGCCTTCAGTGATGTTCATGTTGAAAAGAGAACATAAACTTGATTATATATTGAAAAAATATAATCACTGCAATTTTTGAAGTGAAGTATTTGACTTGGGCTTATCAGAATGGTCATGCTGTGATCTTTCTTTTTTTTTTTTTTTTTCTTTTTTTTCTTTTCCTTTTTAGCTAACTGTTTGATTCTGGATTATTATTATGGGTATCCTGTGCTGTAGCTGAGCATAAATGCTGGTTTAAAAAAATCAAGTCTGTCAAATAAAAATTCCAGAGTTTCCTCACTTCTCCCTGGTTGATATACAGCAACAAAGAGCTAGTCATGCTTAATCTTATTCTTTTTAAAATTTCCCACTATACTGATGAATAAATTGCTGCTTACTCAATGCCTTCCAGTACCAGCTCACCTTGGAAGCAGCTGCCTCTTCCCTACCAGCTACTGCTTCCCAGTTTTCCGTCTCCTTCATGGAGGAAGAGCGTCACTGGAGCTTGTGGAAGCAAAGGAGAGGACGGAAAAAAGAAAAGCTGAGAAGCACCTGTTAGTTGAAGCTCACCAATTCTCTGTTGATAATTTTGCCAGACAGTGCGACCTGCCAGCTACACTGGTGCGCATGTTAGAAGGAGGATCTGGAGACTGGTGCTGAGATGCTGCTCCTGTAGCGGATAGGCAGCGTGCTTTCTGCAGTAGGGTTTGGAATTTCCTACACCACTTTGAACTAATTTGTTAGCACACAGACATAGGCCACTGGTGCCTGCTGTTTCGTGTTGCTGATGAAGCTGCCAAAATTTCATGACTGTATCACAAGAGAATACTGATTCCAGACAGGGAAGTAAAAAGAATAAGGGAAATAAGCATGCAGATTTTGCTTTGGGCAGCATTGCAGTAGCTGCAGGTCTCTGAATTAATACGGGTTGGGTTTTGGGAGGATTTTTTTGGTACAGTGACCAACCCACTCACACTTTCCCACCCCCTACCTCCCCCCAAGAGTAAAATATAATTTCATTACTTAATTTCACCAAAGAATAAAACTTGGTGTTTCATCATTATTCTAGTAGGTTTTCTTTAATGAAATCATTCTGAAACATAACCATTGTTAGAAATGAGATTAAGGCAGGATTATTCAGCCAGAGATAGTATCATTTGATTGAGCAATCTCTTGTTATAATTAACAACCGGTTAATAAATTGTTATAATTAACCTTTTTTTCCTTAAACCTTGTCTCACTTTTAGGCTGAGACTACTAAGGCTACAGTAGCAATTTTCTTTGAAATGAACACAGCATTTCTTTGTTCCATGAAGGTAAAATGCCGAGTATCAGCAAGTTGGCTCAAGTCTATTGGCTGTGCTGTGAGGTTTGTGGATCTTTACCTGTAAGGAAGTATACAGAGAAATGTATGTGAAGTCTGTGTCTACTCTTAGTACTCAGGAAGGAAGAATAACATGAATAAGATTTAGCATTAGCTAAAAAAACCATTACAGCAGCAGGGTAGCCAAGACAGATAAACAAATTACTGCTGTTGAAAACTGCAGTAGTCAGGGTAGAAATCAGTTAATGAAAAGTTGGTACCTGAAAGGCATTTGAGTGAGATCAGAGAGAAGTACCAGGTGCTGGTGACCTTGACAATGAATTGGAGAAGCTAGAAAGAGGTGTAGTACCTGCAAGTGAATATCATGGGTTCAGATGGGTATTATCCCACACACTATAATGGTAATCATGACTGGTAGACAGACAGGACTTGAAGGTCCAGAAATGATAGAAACCACAGTACAATTCATATAACTGTAATGGAAATTAACGATACACTGTAATTAGATAAGAGCTACTGGTATGCATAAGATAGATATGACTCAAAACTACTTTAGAGGAGTGTGGAAAAATATCTGCTAATTTTGAGGCAACCCAGAATTGGATGTGAATTTAGTTAGATGTCCTTGTGGTGATATGCATGAGGGAAATATAATGAGATCTCTCATAGAAGAGTTTATCTTTTAAAGTTCAGATTAGAAGGTAAATGGTCCTAATAATAACAGGGGCTAGTGGATGTGATTTCTTCACTACCTACCGTAGGGCTATAAAAAGTTGATGCTATTTTAGAATTTAATTCAGTATGACCTTACAGCTCAGCCTTAAAACTTATCATTAAAAATAACCATGTGTATCAAGTGTTAACCAAATGATTCAGTTTATATTACATAGGTTCATGAACATAAATCTAATTAAGGTTTTCAATTTTAATTTTGATTTTTCTTCAGTAAACTTTTTAAAAACAGAGGAGGAAGAAAAGCCTGTAGAGAGGAATTACAAATCTAACTGGGGATCAGTGCACTGAAGTGCTCTCACAAGCTTGCAGGAGTTTAAAAAAATGGTCATGATCATCCAAGAATGTAGTGTATTGGAAGTCCAGAAGTGGCAGATTGCCAAGACTCACCAAATCCAAAGCTGACTGAAATCTTACAAAGGAAATTAAAAGCAAATTTAGATTATTTTTTTTTTTCCCCTAGTACTGCAAGACAAAAAGGAATTGTATGTGTGAAAGGGAAGAGGGAACATTTTACAGTTGGAAGATTACAGTTCACAAAGGTCTGGCTCCAAAAGTGCATGAGCATTTGCCCTGGTTTTCAGTATGGGAGATGAGGTAGGACAGAGAGACATGCATCAGACGGTAAATGAGAAAGACTTGAAAAAGCAGATGTTTCTGCAGCTGTTGCAGAGGTCAGCTCTTAAGACCCAAAAGCTCTTGACTTCTTTTTTTTTTTTTTGTAGATAAAAACTGTGTTTCCATCTTGGAGTACCATAAAAATGGCACTTGACATTTCAGATTCATTAAGGTTGTTAAAACATGCATCAAATACTTCCCGCTGTTGTACAATTGGAGCAGAGCAAATATAATATTTATATTTAAGAAGGGGGAAAGAAACAGATCCAGGTAACTGGAGACATGTTCATTTTCCCTTAATGAACTGCAAAACAGAACACATTATGAATAAGAGAATAATTTAAGAGGTGGAGGTAAATGTTAATTTTCATTAAACAGAGCATGTGTTTACTGAAAGGATACTGATCTCCCAAACCAGCTCATTTGAAAACTGATTCTGTAGACGTGCCTAATCTGGAACTAATCAAACTGTAATTTATTAAAGTATTTGTTGTGGGACTTGATGAGAAACTATTCATTCAAGCAGGAAAAAAAAAAAAAAGGAGGATTAATCCAAAGGTAGTTCTAACATGGGTAAGGAGCTTAATGAGGACTCAGAATGAGCAGTGTTGTGCAGAGAAATAATGGGCTGTAGGAATTTTTTAAGTCTGCTTTTGTGATGCTGTTTGTTTATTCATGATCATGGGATTATACTGGGTTTGTGTTGTGGGCTTTTGGTAGTGGGGAAGTGGCTACAGGAGTGTCTCCTGTGAGAAGCTGCTGAAGCTTCTCTGGCTCTAAGTCAGACCTGTTGCTAGCGACGGCTGAGCCGATCGGTGACAGTGGCAGCACCTCTGGGATAACATATTTAAGAAGGAAAAAAAGAAAAATTGCTGAAAACCCTGCAGGGGAGAGAGGAATGGGATGTGAGAGAAACAACACTGCAGACACCAAGGTCCTCCAGGCACCAGAGCAGAGACTCCCCTGCAGCCTGTGGTGAGGACCATGGTGAGGCAGGATGTCTCCCTGCAGCCCACGCAGGTTAATGGTGGAGCAGATGTTCACCTGCAGCCCGTGGAGAACGGCCCACTGAAGCAGTTCCTGAAAAGCTGTAGCCTGTGGGAAGGACTCATTTGGAGAAGCTTGTGGAGGACTGTCTCCTGTGGGAGGGAGCCCCAAGTAGAGTAGGGGAGGACTGTAAGGAATCCCCCTGGGAACAAAGGAGCGGTAACAGCAACATGTACTGAACAGACCTCAACTCCTATTCCCCATCTCCCTGTGTCACTGGGAGGAAGAGAAATGGGGAGCAAATTTGAGCCTGGAAAGTAGGGAGGGGTGGGGGAAGGTATTTTTAACATTTGGTTTTATTTATCATTATCCTACTCTGATTTGATTGGTGACAAATTAAACTGATCGTCCCCAAGTCAAGTTCATCTTTTGCCCATGACCATAATCAGTGAGTGATCCCTCCCTGTCTCGATCCACAATCTTTTGATATATTTTGTTCTCCCCACCCCACTGTGGGGGAGGAGTGAGCAACCAGCCACATTGCGCTTGGTTGCCAGCTGGGCTTAAACTATGACAGGGATGAAAATAATAATGCACTAAAAGACGAAGCTGGGATTCATGCTCAAAATATTGTTTACAGACAAAGAAGAACCATATATATATATCAAAATCAAAAAAATTATTGTTAGTGTAATTGAAATGTAACCATCTAATCCACGAATCATTATTAGTAATGATTAGTAATATAACTAGTAATTATATTCTATAATGAAGTAATTATTATAGAAAAAGTATCTGTCTATGCAGATGTTATAATAACAATACCACTAGCACCACAGTTAAAATTGTTATACATACTTTGATTCAACTGCTTTTTCTAATGTTATGCTGACCCTGCCCCAGCTCCTCTTGGCCTAAGGTTGGAGGTTTCATTAAGGTGGTGGTGGTGGAGATGGTTATGGTGATTTGTCATCATCTAGGGTCCTCAGCCAGGAGGATGTTTGTGTTGATTGTTTCTTCTTCCTCACTTAGAAAACCAACTCC
>JAAGNO010010041.1:0-12502 GCA_033439905.1 Ceryle rudis | reverse complement strand
TTTTAGATATGTTGGAAACCATTTCTGTTTTCTTTCTTACTCCTGTAGCCAGTCTTATCCAGATCTGCATTTCTTTATATGACCATGGGTACATTGTTTATAGCTGGGGGTCAACCTGTGCCCCATCTCATATCTCCCATACCTATACTCCTCTACACTGCATCCTGTCTGCACTTTGGAAGGCCTTTACTAAGATACCAATCCTGTATTTCTCTGTAATACATTATTATAATAGTGTCATAAAACCTGTGTGGCTCCATAAAACAACAAAGTCAATCATGTTAGTAATAGCTAGCTGGTCAGTTAGAAAAAAATGTTGTTTCACATAAACCAAATGTGACAAAGCTGCCAACAGACAAAGCTTAGACAGAACAATCCTTGACAAGCCTCAGTCCCACAGCCTTGCAAACTCAGTGCAAAGCCCACGGCCTGTCATTAGCAATGGCAATACATAGAGTATTGCAATATGTGCAGGGTAACAGTGTTATCAACACAGCTGATGTTTAGCATATTATACTGGAAGAGCTGGAGGACACAGCCAGGTTAAACCATGTGAGAAAACCTGATACTTCAGAGTGGGAGATAGCACTCATATGGACTAATAATAAAATACTTGCGTCTATAAACTGGGACCTTGCCAGTTGCCTTAGAAAGAACAGATGAAGGGAAGGGCTTGCAAGTAATAGTTATCAACAGCAAAAAAGCCACCTGAAAAAGGCATACGTGATACTAGGATGTGCTGCATATGCTAGCTTCTGTCAGGCTAGGAAAAATAAACACTGGCTCACTAGTAGAGCTTCGTCTGAAATTGTCTGTTTTGTTCTTGATGCTTGCGTTCAGGAAAGACTTGCTTGGATGTGAGAAATGGAGAACCTCTGTACGATTTAATTGCATGAGTGCAGCCAGCATTGTTCCAGTGAGCATGGCTTGCACCGAGATCCAAAGGTGTGAGGAGCGCAGCATGAAAACACCTGCGCCACCGTGGGCTTTTGAATATGAATGAATCAAGCTGCATGTGCAGGGTCTTGGGTTAGAAGGGGTAAATTTCTTTTGGGCTGTTAAAGCCTGGTGCAGTATGAAAGTGTCTGTAGCATTTCTGGATCCAAATGGAAGTGTCTGTGTAACACTCTGCTACACTAGGTAGATGCTGGTTTGTGTCTCTGGTTGAGCTGGAATTTCTGTGCTATGGTCCATAGGATAAGTATTTCTTAGAGGAATGGTATACTTAGTCATGTGGAATGTACACATCACAGTACATGAATGATTTAATCAATCAGGTTCAGGAGAGATGAGTATGTTTGTAAAATCAGATAGGGGCAGTGAGGGATTTGAGGTGGGAGGCTCAAGCTCCACTCAGAAGGTGCTTTGAACTGCAGCTTTAGTGTGCCTTCTGCCTGACTCTCTCTTTGGTGCTCAACATGCAACTGAACCCATGGATAGATCGTTGATGAACTCATAAATTTTCTGTTTGCTTGCCATTTTTTAAATTTTCCTTTCATTTTTTGCTCCCAAGCAAAGTTTGACTGTGAAATCAACTGTAAGATTCAAGTAATTCCTGTGCCTCATTTTTGTTGGGAGAAGCCACTTGCTATGGTGCATCTCATCTGGGCTTCACTTCTCACCTCATTACACGCTTCATGTTTTCATTACACACTCTGGTTTTGTGTTTAGCCATCATTAACTACTTCTCTCATCTCTCATTCCTCTTTTGGCCCTCTTTAACTGATCTTTTTCTGATCTTACTCCTTTTTACCGTTTAAACTGTTCTAAACTCTTTTTATCTTGCTTTACTTTTTTCTCTTTTCTGAAGTTTCCTCCACCCCAAATATCTCTTTTCTTCACTTTCATATTTGTCTCTTCCTCTTGGTTGTAAGTGCCACTACCATGTGTTTAAATGCTGCTGTCTTGCTCTGTTTAGGAGCAGTCATACAGGATTTTAGAAATACTTTCACTTTGTGCCACGTGATTTACTTGTTACCACCAGTGAGATAGAAGGCTTGTTACAAAAATCAAACTGTCAAGGAGGAGTCCATTTTGCATATCATGAAACACTTCTTTCTTTTGCTATTACTAGTTTTGTCAGTTCTTTAAATTGAAGGTTGAACTGGAAATGTTATCACAGAATCAAATGAAAAGGAAAAATTGTCACCTTTGAATTTTGAAAACATAAACCAAAAGAAGCAAAGCTATTTTCACTGGGATATATTGTTTACAAAACCAAGTCCAGTTTGATGAGTTTTTCTCTTCAGCCGTGTTTTAATGGCCAGCTGAAATATTAGCAAGGAAAACTAAAGATGAAACTCACGATTACTGATAGGTGGGATTTTCTGGCTTTCTGAAAAAATATTTACATATATAGACTGTTTGTAATTTTGTGGGAGCATCTGCCCTTGCTCGTCTATCATGCGCAAAACAATTATGCAACTTTCTGTAGTGATACTGGTTACATCACATTTGAGGTGTTGGTCTGGTGTGAGGCAAGGCCTCCATGTGTACAACAGGGCTTTTTACTTGTTGGCAATTAATAGCAAAGGCACTTAAGGAACAGCCTGGTTCGCTTTACCATATATATATATATATGCAGGTTTAGTGTTTGCCTTAGACAACTTGGCAAGTGTTTTGGCTGTAGGGAGTCTTGGACTATTAGGAAAACATGCTATATTAAGCCTCTGTGTGGTTTTGTTTATGGGGCTTCTGGAACATTTCAGATTCCAAACCCCAACTATTTTCTCTGCGTGTTTTGATGAAAATGATGTCAATCAGACTTGAATTTGAGTCTCTGTCAACTTAATATAAGGCACCTTCCCTAGAAACAGTTATCCATGGCTCCAGGTGACTGCCAGCAGCCTGTGGATTATGTGTGACCACATCCCAGGTCCCTGGGGTGGGCAGCAAGGATGTAGGAGGCAGCTCCAAGCCCACAGTGGGTGTCTCTTGTGTGCGGTGACATTCTGTGCAGAAAATCCACCGGTGCTGACTTGCTTCAGCTTCTGGCACCCCAGACAGTGCACTGGGATGATGTCTTGAGATTAGGGAAGTATTTTTCTCTCTTTCTACATAAGTTTCCACACAAACATTTTATTCCCTCCTTCAGTGAGGGATTCTGGTGAGTCATTTGGAAGAGAAGATAAAATTGTAGTGAAAATGAGGTGCAGTGCTACTGGTGGTGAATTTTCTCAAAGAGAAAGGAGCAGAGGGGAGAAGTTTGGTGTCTTACCAGTATTGCAACTGCACTTGAATATGGAGAACCAGACTGGAGTAAGCTGAATAAAAAGGCAGGGTGCTTTTTTAAAAATTTATTTATTTATTTATTTCATTTTGACTAAGCTGTGAGAGTCTCTAAGTGGAAATGTAGCAAAAGAAAGGTAAAAAACAAACAAAAGCTCACTCAGGATGCATGTCTGCTTTAGCTCCTGGCTCTGAGTTCTCTGGAAACACTGGTGGTCATGACAGGAAATGGTACTTTCTTTTGAGGCAAACCATATTGGTGCTAATGACAGCTCTTTGAGACATTTCAATGCCAGGTCTCTTGCAGTCTTCACATGAACTCTATTTCAACAAAACTATGACATTTTCTCATCTGTCTTCTAGTGTGATATTAAAGCTGGATACTCAAAAGTCTATGGTTTTGGGATTCTTCTCCTGTTTTCCATGTCAATTACAATTATATTGCTTTTGAGCAAGAGGTTGCCAGCAGGGAATACTGAAGATTGCTAAATTAAATTTCAAATACATTTTGTTCTTCGTTCATGATGAGAATTATTTCTCCCCTAAGGCTGCTGTGCTAAGCAAAATAAGATCAGGTTGCTTCCAAACTCCCTGTAACATCAATATAGTTGAGGTTTTAAGGCTATTTTAGTGGCTAGCACTGTTAACACCTCCTCAGAGGGCTGGTGTAGCATGAATGTCATGGGCCCTGGTTGGGGGAGGGAAGCTGTAGAAACCTTCTATCTGAGCAATCTCTAATCCACCATCTTGATAACCAGCCACCTACTAAGGAGGTCTGTCTAAGAAATAGGGAGGTTGTTTATTTTCAACATATGTATTTGTTATGGCTGTGTTTTCCAGTGAAGAATGCCAAAAAGAGACAACGCAGATTGTAGCAAAGTGAAAGAGAAATAGGTATGCAAGCCATTGGAGTCAGCCAGGTCTGAATGAGTTGATTGGCTGATAACTGATGCTTCACCACCAAGCAAATATTTTTAACTCTTTCTTGTGTATAAATCTTTGCTTCCAAAATCCAGATTTGGGGTTCATTAACATGCTATAAATGTCATCTAGCTGTATGTTCAAGTCCTATTTCGGTGTCCATTTTATATTTCAGGCAATTAGCTTAATTTATATTATGACAAGACACTAATTGGAGAAGAAGGAAAAGACAGGTAGCAACATGCCAATGACAGTTAAGATAATGCATCACAGATTACCTCTATAAGTTTTTGTGAAAGAAGCTCTTCTCAGATGTCAAGTAAACCTAATAAGAACTTAAACCCCTTCAAGGTGGACAGTGTAGCATTCCTTACTTGGTATGAATGGGTGAGATGAAACACAAAATATATGTTATCTTTCATTTTACACAGTAAGTCACAGCCAGAGGTCAGGAAAGAAGAGAGGGGTTTCAGGCCCATCAGGAGCCTTGATCCCCTGGCAGGTTTCAAGAAGATGAGATAATTACTGAAACTTGCTGTGGCAAAACTCATCCATAACATCAGCGATGTAGATCAGGGATTTGGCACACAGGCTGGAAAATAATTGCTAAAAATCTTTATTCTCTCTGGAATGAAGATAATGGCCCATTCTGACAATCACTAATTATGTTTGACCTGCTTGCATCTTGTTGCCCTGAAGCAGGACTTCCCAAAAATGCTGTAGCAACACTTTAGATAGGGTCCCACATTTTACAGTCTTACCAACCTTTTTTTCTCCTCTCTCTGCTTAATCCCTAGAATGCACCAGCAACAAAAACAACGTCGAATGTTCACAGCTGCCCTCCTGGCACTTGTTTTCCTTCTGGCAGCTGTGAGTACCACTGAAGCCGGCAAAAAGGAGAAACCAGGTAAGGTCCAGTGTAATTCAGAGTTAATCGTTGAGACAGATTGCATGTGTGGGAGAATGTCAAATGCTTCTGGTTTGATTATGAAATTCAGGTCATTCATTAACCTTTTGACATATAGGGTAGGGATTTGTGGCTGTGACATGTTGTTTTTTGTTAAATAGGAAAACAGAAGGTAGCTTCCATGAAAGCTGGCAGCTTGACAGCTCTGGAGACTGTAGTCTTTAGTTTATCACAGAGTGGGTATTGCAAGGCAGCTTAAAATTTGCTCTGGGAATAGGTTCATGCTTCAGTTAGAGAGAACTGAACAGGAATGATGAAAGGGCCGTTATCGTGTCGCTCATTCAGTGTTGTATATGACAATGCTACGCCAGTGCTGTGTGATGTGGAAATCCTCCGACAAAGAATTGAACTAACTCACTGTTGCAGATAGACAGCCAGACATCCAGCGGTAATTGCTTTCTGTCAGTGATGAACTCAGACCTCATTATAGGAGAGACAGACCTGGGGTGGAAAATTCGTATCTATCAAACCCAGTCTTGACAATTTTTAAGGAACACATCTTTTGGTGTTTTTCTTAAGGTTTAATTATTTACAGGCTAGTTACACACCAGTAAATATGATCTGTAAGTCTATCAGAAATAGTGTTAAAAAAAATTTAAGAAGTTGTTGTTTCTAACCATTGTGGCTGTATGGAAATATGAGAAAATAGGAACATAAATAGTCAAAATTTAGAAGGAAATAAAAAAAGACTTTAAGGATTTAAATTAAATCACGATCCTTAATTTTGTCCCTGAGCAGCAAACCCACCTGTATTAACAGCATTTTGAGTACCCTTCTCCCATGTAGTTTTTAATTCTCCTTTGGAGTTTTGGTCATATTCTGGCATAAAATGTGGCATGGTATACTAAATTAAAAGTTTGTATACCACAGCTGTTCCCTGGAGTTGCTCAAATTCTCTTATGCCCATCAACACATACTTTTCTAATCTGTACAGTGTGCAGTGCTTCAGTTGAACTGAAAATACTTGCATGTGATCAGCTACCAGAGACAGAGGAGTGTCCTTTCTGAGTGAGCCCTCCTGCATGTTTTGGTCAGTGATCCCAGAAGATTTCCAAATCATTCCCCACATGGTAGTAGGACTGAATTTGAATAATCCACCCTGCTTTGGAGTCAAAGAGAATGACATGTCTCTGCAGAACTCTAAAGAGGATGTCAGACCTTTTGCTTTTGAAACAATTGCTTTATGAATGTCTTCCTTATTCACCCTTTCAGGTGCTGTGACTGTTTAGTGACATGTAGGGAACTTCTTTTTAAGCTCTGGGTACTGACCACTTCTCTTGCTTGGGTTTTATTCCTTGTCTTCATCCAGAGAAAAAGGCAAAGAAGTCTGACTGTGGAGAATGGCAGTGGAGCGTCTGTGTGCCCACCAGTGGTGACTGTGGCCTGGGGACGCGTGAGGGCACTCGCACTGGAGCTGAGTGCAAACAAACTACCAAGACTCAGAAATGTAAGATTCCCTGCAACTGGAAGAAGCAGTTTGGAGGTAAGCATCACTCTCGCATGGGGCTTGCTTTGTGTTTTACTGAAGTGTGGAGCAGGAAGCCTGTATTTTCTGCTTAGTTCTGCAAATGTCTTGGTGAAGGGGCTGCTCCTGTATTTGAAGTTCCCCGGAGCTAGAACACATAAGGCATCAGAAGGCAGCTTCTTCAAAGCAAAGCAGCTCCTCTGCAGAGGGTCCATATAACTTACTTGTTTTAACCCTGGTCTTCCAATAGCACACTGAAATCTGCTGTCCTGTGGTATACAACCCTATTTAAGGCAAAAAATGTGAGTGTCTTGTTTGCTCACAGCTGTGAATCTCTGCAATAGTTACCACAGGCTTTATGTGACCTTGCAACATCTGATTTGCAGCACGGAACACGGGTGGCTACCAGTGTGTGCAGTGAAAGGAGTGAATGAAGACCAGTGTATTGTATCTGTATTGTTCAGTTCAGAGGTTCGCATAAAACAATTCAGAAACATGTCAGATCTCTGGACAGATATCTTGTCTAGGACTCAGATGGGATTACTCTTGCAAACTTGGCTTTTTTTTTTTTTTTTTTCTCCTAATAAGCAGCTTATAACGGCTTTGACATCATCATTGTGACCTTTCCAAGGCTATAAGTGCTGCAGTTTCAGACTTGAAAAGTTTATAGTTGCATATACATTCCTGAAACTATCCAAGCCTTATTTGGTAACTCTGCAAATCATTAAAGTTTTCATGGAATTCCTTTCTTCAGTTGCATGTTCCTTTTGTCTACATGCGCTGGCTGTCTGTGACATCCTGTTAGACTCAAAATATTTTTATTTTCACACTCAGTTGTTCCATTTTAAAAATTAGAGTTTATTTGCTCATTGCAGCGGAGTGCAAATACCAGTTCCAGGCCTGGGGAGAATGTGACTTGAATACTGCACTGAAGACTCGAACTGGGAACCTAAAGAGAGCCCTTCATAATGCTGACTGCCAGAAGACCGTTACGATCTCAAAGCCCTGTGGGAAGCTTACCAAACCCAAACCTCAAGGTAAATGCCATTTGCTGAAAGCTAGATTTAAATCACTGGATTTATGGTGTCCCATGTGCTTTGGTGGGGACTCGGTAGTACAGGAGATAGTATTTTCATGGCCTTTCCTCAGTTCTGCACTGCTCCTATATCACAGTGGTCAGGCAGACAATATTCCTGATTTGTATAGTCAAGGAATTCTCACATGCAAGAGATAAGCTGAAGATTAGAGCTCCAATTTTAACCTTAGACAACTTGTACCTGTGCCACCTGTAGCCACCCTTTTGTTGATGTGACTAGAATTCCAGAGTACAGATGCTTTCATAAGTCCGTAATAGCATGCAAAAATGTCTCTTAATAAAGACACCTTTTATATAGGTTTTGGTTGGTGATGAATAATGACTAATTGTAACAAAGAACTGCTTTTCCTCTGGGCACGTAGTATAGAAGGCATGAGCTGCTCTGTGGATGTTCTGCACCCTTGGGGTTGTATATTCTTCGTTCAAAGATAACAGGAAAAAGAGTACAGAATATATATTTTATTTAAATGTGAGTGACAGTGTAATTCCTATACAGAGAAAGATATATGCCCTGCATTTGTGTTTTCAGGTGTCCCTTAGACAAACTTATTTTCTTTCTAATCATGAAAGCCTTTTAATGTACTCTTCTGTTGGAGTAGCAGGTGTTGTGTGTGTAGGATGATTTATAGTGGGATCTAAAACTGTGAGATCTTGTTTGGGATACAGATGTGTTTTAAGTGGATTATACAAGCTATGCTACCCTGGAATTTATTTGCTTACAACCAGCTAGGTAGGTTTAACACATTCCAGCCTCTGAATACTTGGATAATTATAAAAATAAATGTGATTAGCAGTGACAGGTGCAACTGGGACGTGTAGTTGTCAAATTGTGGATGGTGGTGCACCACTGATCTGAGAAGTACCTGCAGGTGGCTTGCTCTCCTCGTGCAACCAAAGACAAGTTTGATGAGGTTGCAGATGCTTTCTGTGTGTCTGCATGCGTCCATCTGCTTTGCAGACAGTACAGCTGTAACTGGTCTTCCTCGTACAACATCCATGGAGTTATCAGATAAGTTCTGAGTCTAGAACCTGTGTAGATAATGACAAACTGTGAAGCAGAAAGGATACAACTAGATTTTCAGAGACCAACTGACTTGATTGAGTTGGCAGCAATAAACATCTTCATTTGGGGGTGGGAATGCAGGAAAGACTTTGAGCTGTGTGATTTTTATTATTTCTGATATTAGGGGAAAGGGCTTTTTTGTTTGTTTGTTTGATGGATGTTTTGTTGGTGGTTTTTTTGGAGTTTACTGAATGAAGCTTCCTATTGTCCTGACAGAAGGCCTCTGCTGCCTGAGCCACTACAGAATCACAGAATTATTGAGTCTGGAAAATACCTCTGAGATCGAGTCCAGCCTATGACCTAACACCATGACAACTAAATTACGTCACTAAGTGTAGCATCCAGTCTTTTCTTAAACACCTCCAGGGATGGTGACTCCACCACCTCCCTGGGCAGTCCATTCCAATGTTCTATCACTAGTAGCCCTCTGTCTTGTTCTGCTTCCATTGAGTCAGTATATTCTACCAATGGCTGTCAGAAGAGGAGGGAAGGAGACAAAACAGTGTTGATGCAGCATTGTTTTGTGAGAAAAGTACTTAGGTTAGTACAGAGTAGTATTCAAGTTACAGTTTTAAAGGCAGAGGTAGTGAAATTAATGGATTGGAGTTAACTTCAACTCATTCTAGATACAAGTGAGTTATAACAGAGCCTGAAACTCGGATTGGGACTGACCGCAGCAAATATAGTTATGTGGTTTGATTTAAATTATCAAACCTGACTTCATTTGATTTGAAGGAATGCAAAAGGAAAAATAGGTACAGATGTAAGTTTGTGATAATAATAACTGTAGGCAGCAATTCTGCTCTCCTGATTTGTGTTAGAAATCTCGCAGCACCTTCCTGCATGCCACCTGCTTGTTCATCCGCTGTTGGCATTAGTTGGTACATGGGAGCTATATGGGAGCTACGCTGGCCAGTGTGTTGGCAGCAGTAGGAGGAACTAGAGTAAGAAATTAGATTAGTACTGTGTGAAATGTTGTGCCCTACTGAACTTTATTTCTGGATTAAAAATCCGCATGCTGACATGTTAAGCTGCAGTAAGAGTATTTGTTTTCTTCCCAAGGTGAAAGAAATTACAGGTTGGAGGTAAGTCCCCACCCACATCTAGATGAAGAAAAAATTAAACTCTATCTGTAGTTAGAATAGGGCCCAATTTAATTATTTGGAGACAAGAAGTAAGATCTAGATTATTGCCTGAGTGCTGGGAATAGACTGCAGGTACATATTGCCCACCCTTTTCACCCATAGATGAAGAGACTGGACTGTCCAGAGTATTCCAAGCATGTCCTGTACAGTTTTGTGTTGAAAAATAAAATATTTCCTTTATTGTTCATTACACCTTCCCAAATGTTTTTCTTTTGATCACTGCTTGCATGTGGAGTAGATGTCGTTACCTGAGACCTTCAGAGTTCTCCCTAACTATTTTTTTTTTTTTAAGCTAATTAATGCAGTTAGTTAAGAACTGAAGAAGGTGCGTAGGTAAGGCTGATTATTTCATCTAGGCTTGCCTAATGAAGTGTCGTGCATCGGAGTTCACCAGACACATTCACTTAGTGTGGCTTGGTGTTTGAAGTTTCTCCTCACCTTCTCTGTTCATTGATAATAATGCAAATTAATGTTACCTGTAACTGCTGCTCTCTGGTTGTTTATCCACCTTTCCAGGTCATGAACATAAAGCAACTTTTCTGACAGGATGAGAGCCCTGTGTCTGCTGTTTTATAGGATCTGTGCTTAACAGAAAGGAAAATTATACCTTCAGAAAAATCCCAAGGGTTATCATTTGCAGATTTGCTGATAAAATGTATTTTGTGTTTCTTGGAACTTCTATGAGCTGTGCAAATCTTTGCAAAATTAAACCAGGAGATATTCATTAGCCTTGGGAACCAATACCTGCCTTACTAACTGGTGATTTAAGTGTTCTGTGGTTTTTTAATCATTATTCAACATTCACGGAAAAGCCTTAAAATCTTCTTGAAACACTCTCATTAGTTTAGAAACTAAACAAAACTAATAATAAAAAAATAAAATAAAAAAAATCCTTATTAGTAACTGCTGGTTTTTGGGTTTGTTTTTTTTTTTTTCTGAGCAGCTGACTCTAAGTATGGATTGTAGTCTGTGATGTTTGGACATTTTGGAGCTCACCGCTTGAAAGAGGAGATTTGAGAAACTTTACTGTATCTTGCATTTAAGGGGGAGAGCAGATGATGAATCAGGAATTTGAATTTTATCTAGATTTCTGATGAGCTTTTTTCTCCATAGCTTTGCTGATGGAGGTATTCTCAGATTGGATGACAGTAGTTTGGTCCTGGGCTGCTGTGCTAAAGTGTAGTTAACACAGGGTAAAAGCTGCTGTTTGTTCTTGAATATTGTGCATTTGGACAGAAAGATTGTCAGCAATGTGACAGTGATATCTGAGACACCATGGTTTGTGTATTTAGTACACAAATGAGGTCATGAGAAAGCCTGTCACAAAGGCTGGAAAGGATAATTTTTATCACAAAATCCCAGCGGAGGCAGCCACCTCTCCTCCAGAACACACAATTGCATATTCTAATAAGTGTCTGCAAGGCCAGGGATGTTCAAGGTCTCCCTAAACTATCTTGACAGATGTGAAAGACTCAGGCACTTCTGTCGAGTGGCTGCTCTAATGGCCAACTTTCACTGAAGAGCAGAAAACACTTCCGACATGCTCCATCTGGCCTACTTCACAGTCACCAAACTTGATTGATGTTTGTTCGGGCTCCAGCCAGCCAGAAAGTGAAAGAATGGGGTATTGTCAGGATTCAGGAAACATTTTGCTTTAGCCACTGAGAGAGGAAGAATTCATTTTTATTGAGCTGGATTGTCCGATAGACTTTATTTCTTTTCTCACTCTTTCCATCGCTCTCATTCTTCCTCTTTCACAGAACTCTTGTACTTTTAGGTGTTTATTCTTCTGATTAAGATAAAATCAATAGAATAAGCAATCTGCATGCTCTTTCTGCAATGTACCCTTCATTTTTTGAATTATACTCCTTTCTGGTAACTTTTTCATCTGGCTTTATTTATTTCTTCTTAATAAGTCTCCCTTCCCAACTTTTTATCAATTCACAGTATATCTGATCTATGAGTTAATTTATACAAGCTAAGCGCAGTCCTTGACACGTAGGAAAACGGTTCCAACTAAGGTCTGGCAAACTTTAATACCTCATATACCACTGTTGTCTTTAATAATTGAGGTGGCGTCCAGTTGAGGTCTTCCAGCATGTAGCATTTGGAAAGATATCTCGTGTAGGCAAGACCTACCCAAGTTGTTAATGGCTGTAATCTTTTTCCTGTAATGAAGACCAGGTGTAGCATTTGAGGGTCTAGCAAAGTGCAAGTGCAGTTCCCTGTGTTTGGCATGGTGTGTGTGCTACTGCAGCAAAGGAAAAACTACACTCTGTTTTACACTGTGTTTTAATCATTTCATAACACTTGAAGAGCTTAAGAGTTTAGCGCAATATAAATAATCAGCACTACATTGTTTCTTTTATCTACAAGTCTTTAGAGGTAGTATTTGGCTAATACTCCAATCACTCTTTGAAGCCAAGGAAGTACAATTTAAAGAAAAGTAATGATTGAAAGTCAGCAAGGACAAGTGATTTTACAGGTTTACACAGTATTAGTGGCAAGTCTACTCTGCCCTGGTAAGGCCGCATCTGGAATATTGTGTCCAGTTCTGGGCCCCCCAGTTCAAGAGGGACATAGAACTGCTTGAGAGAGTCCAGCGCAGGGCCACAAA
>JAAGNO010010040.1:18158-82188 GCA_033439905.1 Ceryle rudis | reverse complement strand
TGTTGTTTGTGGTTTTGGGGTTGTGTTTTGCTTTGTTTGGGGGGGTTTGTTTGGTTGTTTGGGTTTGTTCTTTCCTTTTTTGTTTGTTTTTTAAACTATTAGATCACTCAGACAGGGCTTTCAATAAAAATAAATAAATAAAAGTTAAATGATAACATCTATCAATGTCCAGCCAATCTACTATCCTTAATAGACAAGATAAAGACTCTAAATAGGCATGAGGCAGTAGACTAGGTAAAATGTGTTTAGTCAAGTTTTTGGAAGTTCTGAATAACCATAGTCAAAGCAGACTATGGATTTGTGATCTTCTTGAAGTTCAGGGAATGCATGACTGTGGACGCTGGTCAGACTGGGATGATGTTTTTTGAGTGCACATCTATAAGGGAATCTTTCTGGTGCTGAAACAGTTAATGCTTAGACACAATGTCTGTATGACACCAGCTTGAGAAGAGACTGAAAAGGCAAAATGAGTTCAGGCTATTTCCAGTTTGAGGAGCAGTCTAAAGTCGTAAGATGTAATAGAACAACCTGGATGTGCAACACTTAAGAAGGAAGAAGTAAATATGCAGATTTTATAAAGCAGTCAGCTGCTGATGTGTAAGGAGGTTAGAGGCATGGGCATTTACTATGAGAAAGTGAAGTGAAAAGTAAGAGAGGAAAGAAGGTGCTGTTGGTGTTGGATTAAGTAGTCTTGAAGTAGGATTCCTTATTTTTTAGGTTTCCTGCCATGAAAAATGTAGGAAAGAGAGATGATAGATTGGAAGAAAGTTAGAGCAAAATTGTATTTCATTCATTTCAGTGCTGACAGCAATGATTAAATAGTTACCTGAGAATATACTGAGGATCCTTGTAGTTGAAGAACAGGTTAAACACTTGACTTAATTGTAGTCTGGATGTTGCTGAGATTATGTTTGGCTTGTTTTTTTCAAGGGAGGAGATCAGGTAATACCTTTAGTTGTTCTGCAGCCCTCATCTTTGAAGTTTGGATTCCCAAACTGAGTTTTATTTATGCTGCAAGAGTGAGAATAGAAAAGATATTAGAAAACATTTAAATCGTTAAAGCAGGTGCTACTTCATACACTAATGCTACGCCTTGTCTTGGTGGCCGTGTGTGTGAGGTCACAGATGATTTGGAAATTCCATTGCTAGAATATTTCCATCGAAAACAAATAGGTCAAGCTAACTGCAGGTCATATAGAGGTTCCAGTTATGATGCTTATGGACCATGTCACTGAGGTGGTTGTTTTTAACACTGAATGTTTAATACTCTCTGTGTCAAAAAAAACTCCTATTTGAAATCTTAGAGCTAAACAACCATTTTCTAAATGGGTTTGGAAAAATCAGGAAAGAGAATGGAACCTTCAGGGCATCTGTCACCTTTATTTTGTATTGAGTGTGATACAAGTTCAGTTAAGCTGGCAGGCTGTCACCTGTATTTTCCCCTGTGTACTTGCCTTTCAGACACACACCAAAGAATGACACAGTGTACTACAGCTTGTATTAAGCTACTAATCTGTGTTGCCTTGCTGAGCAATACTTTTTTATAGGTACGCTCCCTTTAGGGTATAATGCTGCAATAAGGTGCTTTCCAGATATTGTGAGGTGTCCTTTCAGCTTCTGGCTAAAGGGCATTGCGAGAGAAAATAATCATACTAAGTATATTTGTATACTTACTAAATGCGTTGTTATGCAATAACTTGGAATTGTTCCCTTTTAAGTTTTGTTGCAATAGTTGTATGTAGCACAGTGAAAGAAATTCAGTATCACTTCAGCCTTTCACTTTTTAGACAGCTGATACGCATTTAGAAGCTGCAGATGTTTAATGCAAATTTACACGATACAAATCAGATGACTGAATAAGTCTTTAACAGTTACTGCCTGATAGCTGTTGCTTCAACTAAATCCTTACAATGAATAAAATGTCAGTCCCTGGGGAATAAGCACCAGCTTACTTGAACAGTGCTTCTCAAGCCGTGCACAAAGTACGTATTTGTCATGTAATGACAGCAGACCCGCCTGTCCTTCTGAAAAACTGAACAAAATTTGTTAACCTTCAAGCATCAGCTAAAGACAGTCCAATTGTAATGTGTTGCTACTTGAGATTATTTTCTTCCCTAACTAAATCTTTCATTTTGGATCATTCCATTCTAAAATACTGAAACTGAAAGGTTTAGTAGATATATCAGGTAGTGATGGATATGACTGGGGGCTAGGGGAAGGTTGAGATTATTATGAGATTGATTTTTGAGGAAAGGAATGTGGTATACGTAGTTTGGAAAGTGTTCAGCTGTCAGCATAAGAATTCAAATTCATACTGCTACAGGGGGTATTCTTTCACACTTGAAAAGCCAGATTGCCATGGGAAAATGAATACATTTTAACTACAGCTCAGTTTTGATTTGTTTAACTTCACATTTTTGGTGCCCTGTCCTTCATATCTAACTGACGTTCCAAAATTCTTTTACTATGATACACAGACAGTTCAAATGGCTGTCTAATACAGCCTTTATTATTTTATCTTTTAACACTTGTTTTTTTCACACCACTGTAGAGACAGCGTAATGTCTTTCTGGATTCTTTTAGCAGTCTCATATTTATGCTACGTACTCTTTAGTAGGCCTAAATGCTTTCCAATCTGTTAAAATTTGTTGGAGATAGCAGTTTTGTCCTCTTCCAGTTGTTCTGCTGTGCTTAAGAGGAGAGCATAAATGTGTGTTATAACCTAAAAAAAATGAAAAGGTAGTATTGTGCAGGAAGGAAAAACAGCCAGCATGACCCTGCTGTGCTCATAGTATGAAGTGGACCAGCTTAGGTGCAGGCTATGTCAGGTATGGTCCTGCTTGTATATGTGCATACAGTTCAAATTAACAGAGACCCTTGCCAGTTACCACTCGGATGAGACAGCACCTCGAATCCAGGAGGAACTGCAACACTTGCTCAGCCAGCCAGTGTCAGGCCCTGGGCAGTGGCTTGACACCAGCAGGTAATGGTTTCACCTCAGATGCTCAGTGTCTATGCAGCATTAGGTGTCTGCGTGTCAACGTCCTTCCTTGACCTCTCTTGCCAGCAGAGGTGTAGTCAGATTTTGGGACATCATATCTCTCTGTAGTGATATAACCATAGAGTTTCCCAGCAATTTCAGGTTTTGTTCTTCTATCATTTGTTGATCTGTGGCCTTTACTGAGTCTTGTTGCAGTCAGTTCTATCCCCTCTGGCTGACTGGACCCAGTTCCTCGACCCTTGGTTGGGGAAGGTTGCGATGCTGTTGCTGACAGGCAGCTAACTGCTCCGTGGCAGTTCCTGTATGCTGGCATTTCAGAAAGCACTGTGTGGGAAAATATTTCACTGCAGAATATTGAGATTTTAATGGTATTTCTTGTTTTCTTCCCAGCCGTTCTGTGTGATAGTGTTTGGCAGTTTCGCCCCACATGTAAATTTTTAGGATATAGGCAAGAACAAGTGCAGTTAACAGAAGCAGCCAAAGGAGACATGAGTTTGTGCCACAGTTCATGCAGAGAAGGCCAGCAGCTCTGCTCAGAGCAACATCCATGACCTTGGCAACAATGCTGGACTGACTGTCCTTGTAGCAAACATCAGAGACCTCAACCCAGAGTGAGTTCCAGAAGGAGGACACAGCTCTGCAGGTCTGGGACTGCAGGGGTTGCCTGTGGCCTCTTGCCAAGGCTGGGGCAGCAGGAGATAGTTTCCTTGCCCACAGGAGGTGTGCAATTATTAAGGATCTGTGTCACTAAGGAGCCACAGAAGGACGTCGGCAGTCTGCACATCAGCAGAGACAAAGAAAGAGAGACTGACCAGATCTTTTCCAACACTCTGCAGCTGTACTGAAGGGAGGAGGATCAGGCAGAGCCTGTACCTGTCTGTTTGGGAAATGGAGACTCCCATGATGATGAAGATTGGAAGATCACTGTCAAATAAAGTATCTGTGCCATCTGAGTCTGAGCCACACAGGAGCATGAAAAGGAAGAGGCGAGTGCTAGTAATGGGAGACTCCCTTCTGCAGGCAACAGAGACTCTTATCTGCCAGCCTGACTCATTCTGTGTGGAAGTTTGCTGCTTTCTGTGGGGCTTGGATTTGGATGTTGTGGAAGGACTGTAAAGTCTTGTCTAGCCCTGAGAATATTGCCCCTTGCCATTCTTCTGTGTGAGCACCAGTAGTACTGCCAGAGGTGACCTGGGAAGTCTCAAAGGTGACTACATAGCTTTAGAGGCAATGGTCAAGGGCATGGAAGCCCATGTGGTTTTCTTTTCAGTCCTGCTGGTGAGAAGCTGGATGAATCCTGCAGGTCTTTACACAGCTGATGTTGGCAATAGGGTTTTTGTTTCTACCACCATGGGACCATCTCTCTGAGGATTAAGGGTTGCTATTTGACTAAGTGGGGCAGAAGTATCTTTGCCAGCAGGCTGGACAACCTGCTAAGAAGCACTTTAGAGTAAGAAAGATGGCAGAGGTAGAAGACCAAAAATCAAGTGAGAAGTGGTGGACTGGACTGGCAAGCAAAGGGTCTGCTGTGATGTGAACCAAAGGGTCAATACTGTGGTCAAAAAACAGGGCTGAGCTAGAGTTCCTCCAAGTGTACACACAAATTAGGATATGCCTACAGGACAGCGTTACGTGGAAAGCTCTCATTCTCTTTCTGGGATGTCACCATGACCAAGTCCTTCTGAAATACCTGTATGGCATGTTTGCGTTGTAGAAGGAGAGGCTGAGAGACTTGGGTTTTGTTACCTTAGATAAAGGAATGGTGAGGAGGGATTTTGCATATATAAAAACAAGTATCTGATGGGAGGGAGTCAAGAAGACAGAACCAGACTTTTCCCCATGGTATCCAGTAACAGAATAAGAGGTAACAGGCACAAACTGCAATACAAGAAATTCCATTTAAACATAAGAAACACTGGAATGGGTTGCCCAGAAAGACTGTGGTGTTTTTTCATCCTCAGAGATTCTCAAAACCCCACTGGACATAACCCTGAGCAACATGCTGTAATTGAACCTGCTTTGAGTCAGCCTAAAGGAAAGAAGTGTCAGCTCAGCATTATATACATGTAGCTCTGGAAGAGATACTCAGAAACCTTTTGGTGGTGAAGTTGTTCTTGTTTCTGGCTTTGCAGGAATCAGAAACTCTTGATTGAAAATTAGAGTGACTAAGAGCCATCAGTGAGTAATGCCAGGACACTAGAGAATCTTTCTGATCGTTGACCTTATCTCAGTGGTAGCTTTGAGGCAATATAGTGGCAGGAAAATAAAATCTGAAACTGTTGAACTTCATAGAAGTCAGAGTTCTGTGTTTTGTTACTTAAAAAGCAGAAATACTTTCAGTCAATGTAAAGATTTGTAGAGTGATGTTGCACACGTGCATACCGTGAATAGATCAAGTGCTTACTAATTATTCTTTGATTTTCCTATATTGTGTGTGTCTGAATGTCTTCTTGGCTTGAACAGCTGTAAACATTCTTACTGAGGCTGTTGCAAAATATGGTTAGCTTTTCCTCTTTGTTGTCATAATGGGTCTTTGTATAATATGACTATATTTAGGCTGACTGTTGCTGCTAGCTTGAGACTCTCTGGTCATTGCAAGTTGTTCTTCTCCCCGGTCAATAATACAGATGGGGTGTTACATTATACACCCAGATTCCAAAGGCAGGCATGCACAAACGTGGCAAATAAAATCAGTCAATTAAGCGGTACTCTAATAAAGAAGAAATGTATAGAAGTATACTTCTGTGTTTAAGCAGTCTACTAACTTCCACTATTTTTTCCCCTTTCTTCTCCATAGAATGTGTATGTAAACATAAACCGCATCATGTCAGTAGCAAATCGCCTGGTCGAGTCTGGCCATTATGCTTCACAGCAAATAAAACAGATTGCTAGTCAGTTGGAGCAAGAATGGAAGGCGTTTGCTGCAGCCTTGGATGAACGTAGCACGTTACTGGATATGTCCTCCATCTTCCATCAGAAAGCTGAGCAGGTTAGTGAATGGGGAGGGCACCAACAAGTATGTGTGCTGGAATGGTGAACTGTACTGTTTCCTTTTGATTTAGAAAGAAGTCAAAGAGAGTGAGTGGTTGAAAACATTTCTGCCGATTTCAGATGATACTCAAACAAAAACTTGTTCTCCTCAGGACAGCCCACTGCCCTTATTCTCCACAAAATATTCTCTTCTGTATCAATGCAAGATAAAATTACACAAATTAGCTCTGTGAATCAAAATGAAGAGGATATAAATGCTTAACTATATGAAACTTCTGAGTTGAAAGGAGGAAAGGAAAAACCTTGGCATAGTCAGTGTTGATATAATGTGTTTCTTACACCTAGAAATCATCACTTGTTCTGCTGTCCACCACTTCACCTCAATCAGTCCTTGAGTGTCAAGATTTAACTCATAGTAATTGCTTATAGGAAACTAAGTTGAACTGGCCTGAAAGTTGAGAAGTTAATTAACCGTTTTCTGAATCTTAAATTGTGGTGGGAGATGTTTACTTACTATCCCGTAAGAGATTCCTCCTATGTTAAACAAAAATTCTAGCTTTAGGCCTATACCAATTATTTTAATTAAGTCATTAACTGTGTGTAACTGCCAGAGAAGAGGTATATATAGGGGAAATAGGAATAAATATCCCCTAGTTAGTAGTCTTGATGGTGAAAGTATATTTTCCCCTCAAGGGAATTCAGTTCTGAAGGAGTTGCTATGTGTGTGCTGTTGAGTCACCCACTGATATTATACTGTGTGTCTCTGGTGAATTTGAAGAGCAGAGGTTCTTGGATGGTTCTGGCCGAATGAAGCTGTGGTGTGCTGTATGGCTGCAGTAGATAGTTTTCTTTCCATTTGCCTTGCTAAATGGGATCCAAGAAGTCATCTCATGTCTGATATAGCTTTAATTTGGAATAAATGAAGGAACCACTTGGGAGCTGATAACTGCAGAAATAGAGAGGCAGCACACTTTATTTTAAGAAGTCTTTAACCAGTGTTGGTGACATTGGTTTAACTGTCCTTAGACTAAGATAGTGTATAAAGTGGTGCCACTATTATGAGTATTTTTAGTAGATTTTACAGAAAAGCTGCATAAAAGGGAGATGAAGGAATTGTTTTCTGGTATAAAAGTCACCAACCAGCTTGAAGCATTTGATAGACACAGTATGGGACCGTATCAGTGTTCGAGCTTTTCTGTTTGCTTGGGTTATTCAAGTTTATATTTAAGCACTGTCAGCCGTACACATAGGAGAGAGATAGCAAAACATGAACAGGTATACCCTGACTCAAATGTTGTCTGTTTTTCGTAAGAAAATGATGTTTATCAGAGAAGTCAGGGGAGTAAATTTTGTGTGTGTATTCTGGGCAGCTGTGGTAAGGGTTGGTGTTACCTTCTTCAGCACTAATTGTGAATGTAAACAGGAGGAAAGAGAAGTGTAAGAGAAAATAGCACAACATCTGCTGGGATTAATTTACTTTTCAATTGCTCCTCTGCGGTTTTCATTTTATGATTAACTGTGATGGATTGTCCTACTTTCTTTGTAAGATACCTGGCTGTGATATGTTAGCTGTTTCATTAACAGTGGAGAGTGAGTTCAAGGAAAGAGGGTTTGGAATGAGAGGAATGGCCCCTTTAGAGACTGGTGGTGCTTGACCTACATTAAAAGATGATTATAAAATAAGCAGCCAAAGAAATAACACACCCTTCTTGAACACAGGTTGTTCCTTTGCAAGTGACAGGGAAGTGTCGCTGCCTACTGCCAGACACAGTGAAGACTGCAGCCAGCTAGCAGTGCCTGCTGATTGGTGCAAGAGGTGTAGCTCTATGGTCCCACATGGAGCTTCTTTTAATGTTCAGTTGTTAACATCAGAGATTTTTAAAATTGTCCTTTGATGAAATGAGAAGTAAATAAATATCTCAAGAGTTAAGTACTCAACTTTCCTGCCAGCTTTTCAAACAATAAGAGTACCAGAGATGGTCTGCAGATTACTTTTTACTTCAAAAGTCTATGTGTGCGCCAGGATTTGAGAGATATATGATGAGAGAAATGGCTTGGTCTCTTAAAACTCACGTGACTTGAATTTGACATGAATGGAGGACAAATTTAGTTTACAGGTACCACATGTACTTGGCTGTATTAACTTTAACAGCTATGAAAATTACTAGAAAAACAGATTCTTTTTACCTCTTTCCTCTCCTAGCATAATGACAATATAAAATTAGTGGTCCCTTACTGTCAAAAATAAGTTGACAGAACTTCTGCTATGCGTACAACTAATGGCAGTTTCTTGCCTGTCAAGATAGCTTAAGCTTCAGAGATAAGTTAAATAGTGTACAGAAGGGATACTGTTGCACTATCCCCAGGTTCTCCTGAAATGCTTGACTTGAGCTGCTACGCCGACAGAGCTGTGTGCTCAAAGTTCAGTGTTAGTCCTAAGAGAGCCCCGCTTAAGTTGTAAATCCCGTACATGCTTGCTGCTGTAGTAGCTTGCCAAATGGATTTAGTGTTTCTCTGCATGTAGAAGTTAGTGCTTTGGGGACTGAGGTGTGAATTTGCTGTACTCTAACAGTGCTCTGCCTCCTTGATGATCTCTTTTGAGCAAAAGACAACTAAGAAGTGTTTCAGTGAACCATTAATTCTTTGTGTGTGTGCACGCATGTGCACATACGTGCAAAGTAACTTGGTTGTCTCTTAAGATTTAAGAAAGGTGACAGGATACCTGATGATCTGCACAGGGAGTTGATGCGTGAGAGCTGAGGGTCTGGTCTTGAAAGCTGTAGCATGTTTTACCTCTTTGTGTAGACAAAACCATAACTGCCTTTCATGCAGCTGAAATGGTAGGTGCAGGGTAAAGTAAACTTTGTTTTAGCTGCAAAGTCAAGAAAAGGAGCAAGAGTAAACTTGTAGCGTCAGGGTTGCCAGCAGTTTAATTGGTTCTGAAGGCTGCCAACATACAAATAAACCAGCGAGTCTGTGAACAGCTCAAAGAGCACTCCATATAACTAAAAGCACAAGTATAGTTAAACTTGAACATTTGTTTCTATTCTGGCATTAGCTTCACTTTGGTCACTTCAGAGAGAAATACATTAAACATTTTTCCCTTAAAAAAAAAGTCTATTCAGTGGCTGTCACACAGATGCCAGGCCTTCTGTGTATTACCAATGCGTGTATACTTATTGACAGAACCCAAAAGCAAGCAGTGTTTTTTCTCTGTTGCAGTACATGAGCAATGTGGACTCATGGTGTAAAGCCTGTGGGGAGGTGGAGCTTCCTTCAGAACTACAAGATTTAGAAGATGCTATCCATCATCATCAAGGGATATATGAGCATATTACCTTGGCTTATTCTGAGGTAAGCATCTTGTTTGTTTCCTTAGGTTGCCCACTTGAGAAAATGGTGTAATGTTAAGTTTGGATCGTGAGCTGGCATTCCTTGTTGCACTGTGTATTAGTTGGAAACTCAAGTTCTCGGCTTCTTTTTAATATACTGGATTTTGCTGCTACTGTTCAAAAGTTAAGTTTTAGGTATTCCCCTTAATCTTTTGAAAGAAGTTGAAAAGGCAAGATGGAACTGTGTGTGGTACAAACAAGCCATGCAGTGTACTAAGTAAGTTTTATTTATATTTGCATATTACTACCTTCTAATAGGAGTATGATGCTATTGTTTAAACACTGACTTGAGGTGAAGCTAACTGGGTATTTGGGAAAGTATTCTGTTGGCATGGATTGCTTTAAGTGTGTTTTGAAAATCCATCTCTGAAATTGCCTCACAAAACAGGCTTAACCATCAAAGGACGTCACTTGACAAGCCGGAAGGTAATATACTTAGTTCTGCCAACCTCAAAGGCACTCAAATGAGCCAGGGTGCCTATGTAGTCAGCATTTGCACAATTAGCTTATCCTGTGCTGCTGCTCTAATCTTGGATTCTGCACTAAATGATGTAATAATATTTCTTAGTACTTCTAATAATTGTATCTACAACTTAAGATAAAATGCTTATTCTGAAGATGGCGTAGAAAGCAATGACTACAGTATCTATTGGGTTTCTCCACATTTTGAATTCTTTCATGTGCTTTACTTAGATGAAGTGAGGAATCAAATAGTTATTGACATCACTGTTAGCTAGCAGGTATTTTCTGCATTTCCTGTTGAGCTTTTCTTGCTTTGTTTTTCCATGGTAGTTCTCATCACAGGGTAAAAACTATTTTTTTTCTGTTAAACTGATATTATTCTGAATTAAATCCAGGACTTTCCATTCTCATGAAAGTTGCATAAAATTATGCATTTGTTAAAAATGACCAGTGAACACAGGATAGGTTAGGCCACAGCTTGCGCCTTCTTTTAGAAGGACAGAGTGAGATTGAATTAATGGTTGTGATTTGTACATTACATTAAAGATAAAACTACTTTCTGATGAACCAGCTGTCTTACTGGCAACTGAATCATAATTCTAGTCACATTTCATTAACAGTAAAGGAGGGTGAGATTACTGGTGATGATCAGTCCTATTTTTAGTATATAAAAACTGTTGGGTTTGTTTAATACCTGCCATTTTAGTGCCTGCATAAACTTTATTACCATGAGTGGGATGTCCAGAGTTCATATGAGTTCTTGTTCTTTTGTGTAAAATACACGCTAATATTCCCATTCCTGATATATGCCACCTTGCTGTGTTAACTAATCTAATGACATACCGAAGCATACCTTTGGTGATAATTACTACACCTAACTGTTTTAACTCAGTTTTGAGAGCATATTTTCTAGGAAGGTGTCTCTTCTTCAGTGTAAGGATCCCTTCATTGTGAGGATCCCTTTGTAAAATAAGGGACAGAGACACCTTTGTAGCAGATTCTGTGAAGAGAGGCTATCTGGGGTTCATGCTCCATGAGTGTGCAGCAAGGAATAAGGCTAGAGCTCTCTAGAATAAGCATTTTAAAGCATTGAAGTTAAAACAGTACTGCATTTCTATTATTGTTATTTGTTTTATTATTTGGTTTTGTTTGCTTTGGATTCTTTTTTTGGGTGCCTTTTCTCCTTTTCATGGGGGATGTGATTGGATTAGAGCCTGATATTAAGTGTAAATAAGTACTGTGGATTACCCTGTTGAATACTGTTTGCTTTTTGGTGACGCATAATGAAAACAAATTAAATGGGTAGACTATAGGATTGCTCTGGCAAATGCTTTCAAAATTCATTTAGGATTTCAAAGCTGTAGCTTTTGACTTTGAGGTAGGTATAGATTTTAACAAAATCTTCACTGGTACTGCTCAAAAAAAAAACCCCAAAACCTCAAAAACATGAGTCCTTTCTTCTGATGTCAGGTTATTACTTTCCTCCATCTGGTAAAGTAGTAAAAGCTTTGTCTTCAGCAAGCAGAATTGGTGCAGAAATAATAGTTGTATGTGTGTGTACAAGTTGTGTTCCTACTCTAGACGGAAGGCTTTATTTTGCCTTCATTTAAACATACATTCCTTTTTGAAGATTGATGGAGTTGTCTTTCTGTGTAAAGATATTACAGAACTACTGCTTATCATTATTAGATGTATGACTTCATTTCTGTTGCAGCACAGAGCTCCTTTCATTTTGTGATGAATGAGCAGTGCTGGGAGAGAGAGAGCAACGCTGTGGAAATTACAACACTTTGTCATTCATTTTAGATTACAGTGTCATGACAACATGACTCGGTTGCAAAGTAGAAGACAGTAATTTTAAGAGAGTAAATGCTTTTAAGACTAGGCAGTCTGATTTTACTGAGGATAATTACTGTAAGTTACTTTTCTAGTAATATACTAGCTTACAAACTTAGATAACTATGGTGCTTGAAAATCCAGTAACTGTGCCTTAAGTTAAATATATACATGAAGTTACATATCTCATTGAAGTCTGAAGGTAGTCATGCACTGGGAAGGAAGAAAACTTTACTATGTTAACTTCAAGGAGGAAATTTACATGATCATTTGTTTGTAAAGCTAATAAACTAATTAGACCAAGGGACTGTCACAATTAATTATTTTTACCCCCCTAAATTTCATGGACTCTGGATAGATAATTGAAGTCCATTATCTTGAAATATTTGAAAAGCTTGTACTAGATAATTACTTTGGAAAGAGAAAAGAAAAAAAAATTATCATTATAATAACTACTATGGACTGTACTCTTCTTCTGCCTGACTTGACTTTATAGGAGCTACTTTTCCGAGTGAGCTTCTTTCTCTGTGTTAATACTTATTACTAAAATGAAAAAATTAAATGGGAACTAAGAAATAAACTCATTTGTATGCTAATTATTAGGGAAGTATTTTCATTTGGGTCTGTTTGACTTCTGAGTAGGAAATTTAAAATGTGCCTAGATTTAGTGAAAGTTGTTGAAAGTAGCCACTGGGGGAAGAGCTTGACAAATTTTCTGGTTTTAACATGGTGTTGATTTGATGGATTCAGACTATTGTTTACACTCCAGTCTTGTGGTTTTGGATTAATTTTTCTTGCCTGTTAAATGAGCTATTAGAAAAGTTCTCGACAGATAACTGAATGATAGTAAATTGTAACTGGTCCCTAAGCTTCATGCTAAAAATGACAGAATACTTAAAACACCAACCAAAACTGCTTTCAACCACCTTGGCAAGTGCTAAATGTCAATAGTGACCAGATAAGATAGGATTATTGCTTCTTAATTAGCATGCAAGGTAAATCTGAGTATTTTTGGTGTGGCTTGCAGTAGAGAAAAAAAAAAAACAATTAGAAATGATTAATGTTTCTTGTCAGCATCAGTGGTTAAACACATTTTGGAGAAGAGTATCTTTCTGTGCTGCGTGGAAAGGTTTTAAGTGATTTAATCACATTTGTCTGCTATATGAGACAGTTTGCTTTTGACTTACTAGTAAGAGTAACAAATTAGAAGTTGCAAATCTTGTCAGATCAAATCATGTTCTAAGTTTACATCTGTTGGTCTAAATGTATGCATCAAATTAATATTAATGTATAGAAAGTAACCTCACTAATCACCTTTACAGCAAATGAAGAGACATGCTCCAGGAAGAATAATTCTGAGCAAATGCTTCATTTTAGGTGCTGCTTTGACTAGAGGAAGAGATGAAGAACATTTATTGTAAATATTTTTAGACTTTGCATGTTTAAAAACAAAGAAAAATTAAAGGAAAAGCACTCAAGATAATAATAATAATAATAGAAAAGTCATGCTGATATTTGGAAGAGTGCTACTTATTAAAATTATCTTGCATAGAGGGAGAATATGCATTTCTACAGATATTTTACTATTTTTTTTTTCTTATTAAAGCAGCACAAAATCGTACCTGGAATAAAAGAATCTTCGTCACTGCTCCCACAGTTCTTAAAGGCATCTATAATGGGGGGAGGAGATGGGGAATGAAATAACAGTTTAATGAGCTTTTTGGCAAGACAAGTAATTCTTCATCCTCTGTGGTGGTCAGGTGAGCCAAGATGGAAAGTCACTGCTTGACAAACTTCAGAGACCTTTGACTCCTGGGAGTTCTGATTCTCTCACCGCTTCTGCCAACTACTCAAAAGCAGTTCATCACGTTCTGGATGTCATCCATGAAGTACTGCACCACCAGCGCCAACTGGAAAATATTTGGCAGCATCGGAAAGTCCGCTTGCACCAGCGGCTACAGCTATGCGTTTTTCAACAGGATGTTCAACAAGTAGGTTTTATTTTAGGTTGTCTAAATGCATTTTTACTCTGTCAGCCTGTGATTTGAAGCTGGTTGCATTGACAGGTGGGGTTTTTTTGCTGAATCCAGCATTCTTTCATTCAGCAATTCAGTAGTTGAATTGAATTGAATTGACCAACTGATTCCAAGTTCTCTGTGTTATCAGAGGATATTGGCTGTTATGGGTAGAAATTATATTTCTAAGTTAGCTCTGCTTCACTTTTCTTTATTAAATGAATTCATTTACTTTGACAGGGTGAAAAAATACTTTTATTATAGATGGCTATTCTGAGCTTGTGCTGGAAGCTGATGTTGGTGTTAAGGACTGTTACTCTGTAACAAATTTTTAGTTTCAAATCTTCAGTGATACTTAACTGACTTAATCAGATTTCTTTAAAACCCGAGAGTAGTACCCTGAAGAGGTATAAAAATTACAGATAAGATTGCTTTCTGGCAATCATTCTGGTTTTGAATTAATGGTTACTAGCTGCCATATTTTTATTATTATGATGACATCCTTAAAAGTTAGTAATTAAGTACAAGCATTAATATCTCTGACATGGTTTTAGCTTCAAAAAGTAAAGCTGTAGAGAACTCCTTTGTTGATAGATACTTAATAAACAGAAAATGTTTGCCTTAGGCTGCAATTGACAAAGACATTAGTAATTTATCCCGTAATAGCTAATATTCATTAAAAAGTAAAGATGGCCAATATTTGCTATCATGTTCTTTCATTTCAGTGTAAATATGTGCACTTCCAAATCAGGAACTTCCAAATGGAGTTTTTAGATAGCCAGTCATATATTCTGCTTAAGCTACTCTTGTTTCTTCCAAATTAGTTGCACTTTAAGCCAGATTTCTTGTATACACCATTTTAAGATGATGTGAGCAGCTGGGAGTGAAATAACCTGGTTTCTGTCATTTACAGGAGTTGAAAAAGATACTGAATTCAGGCAGATGGTAGGGCGAGGGAGCAATCTTGTTAGCTCAAGTTTCTTCTCTAACACAGTGCCTATCTCTTTGTGTAAGTTAAAGAAAACCTAAACAGTAAATTAAATTTAAAAGTATAAAAGCTTTATTACTTGATTTTTGATGTAAAAAGAGGCATCTATTGAAAAGCATGCAGTTACTCAACTTCTCAACACTTCAGATGTGATGAAGGATGCAGAAATGCATGAAAAATGTTAGCTGACCAAAAAAAAATTAAAAGAAAGAAGAGTCAGTGTTATGAATGGTCAGGAAGGACATAGAGAGCCAAACTGAAAACACTACTGTGCCCCTGTTGATTACTACACAAATAGTAGCTACTCAGGAGGGTCCAGTGCTGGGACTTTCCTGAGTAGTCAATGAAGGTCACTTGTAAAAACTGATGAGGTACAGTTCACAAATGAACTACCTCTTAAACTTAAGAGGATTCATAAGGAATCTTGAGAAACTGAACTGAATACAGTGGTTTGTTGGTCATAGGGAAAAATGTAGGTGGTCTCTGTGCGATCCTAGGGCCAACAAGCATGGATCGGATCCTGGAACTTTCTCCTCTGGTTTGAATCCAGTTCAAGTAGGACCTACTTAGGCATCCTAGGCCAAATGGTCTCCTGAGGTTATTTGCCAGATACATAATCCAGGTCTCAGGCCTGTAGGCAGGTTGTTTTCTGGGGAAGGGTGTCCATTAAATGTTACAGAGAGTCTTACTGTGCTGTTCCTACTCTTTGCCTTCATTATCGTGGGAGTCATAAAATGCTCGTAGTAATGTTTGTTTTCTGCTCCTTCCTAAGGCATGGCTATCAGAATGGAGGAGTTACCTCCGAGACTGGTTTAAGTTGGCAAATCCATTAGATTCACATCATTGTAGAGTCACCAGCAGGTTCTTCAGCAAGAAGCTGGATTTTCTTTCTCTGTATGAGACCTGTCAGCCCTTGGAACTGGCATATTTAACATCAAATGCTCATAGGTTTAAAAACAACAAAGTAGACAGTTTTACCTATTTTTATAACATCCATTATCAGGTATGTGTTATCCAAATCGTGCATGTGGATTGTGAGTAGACCAGAATTTTCAGTACGAACCAATTGGTTCAAGAGGGTTAATCCGTCTAGGCTCATCATTCAGTACATGTCTTATGTACTGGTTGGAGAAATTTATTTATACCTCTTTTTTTCCTCTGTATGCTTTGCAATGCAGATCTTACATTAAGGTATCAAGATATCCTCTTGACAATTTGAAGCAGTGGCCTTTGGTGCTGCTGCACATCTTTATCAACCACTTAAGATTTCAAACTCGATCTTATGTACAAAGATGCAACCCCTGCTTGCCAAGTTCCTAAGCCCTTCCCTTAAGATCCGGTAGTTATCGCTGTCAGAGACTTGATTGTTCCTTGGTTTATCCCTGTAATGGCTGTTAATATCCACACTGGAGGCTTCTGAAATGTGGCATGTGGAAGTATAGCTCTGTGTTATGTTACTTTAACTTAAACCTTCAGAAAGTGGTGCATTTTGGGCACTGCCTTATGAATCATAATGTGAATTGTTGTTAATGTTCCCTTTTGTAATACAACTTTTCATACTTACATTTCAGTGCAGATCAGACAGTGCAGTAAGACTGGTAACTCAGCATCCATACCAGACAAATTTATCTAATAGCCAGGAGCAGATGCCTTCAAGATAAGGGAAAGCACATAATGGTATTTGCCTGGAATAGCCTTGCTTTGGCAGATTGTAGCTCCTTCAGCTCTGAATGTCCACAAGAGAAAAAAGTGATCTTGAATTATATGGATTCTTTTTTTGGGGAAAACAAAACCAAAACAACCTTATCAGATCATCTGATTTATCTGAGAAATGTTAGCTCTTCAATGGAATAATTACTGACATCATTCAGTGCATGAAAACACTTGGGTTTGAGGTATTGGTTAAATTTATATCCAAGACAATTCTGGAATGGTTTATGTAGAGCTCAAAACCAACTTTCTGAAGTACTTAAGTTTTTATCTGCACATTCTCTCAGGCTTCTTAGTCTTTGTTCAAACCTTAGAAAATTCAATGAATATTATCTAGCATGATTTAGAAACTAGCACGAAAACCCTTTTTAATTATTGTCACTAAAGCTAAATGTGGCTTTTTCATGTCAAAATAAACTAAGTGCAGCTCTCTTCGACTGTTTAAAGTTAAATTGCTTATAGTGGCAAGCAACCAAGTACATTGTAAGTGAATCTATAACTGTCCTTCACCAGGAGCCTGTGATTTCCCCTCTGCTGGCATAGTTTTCTGCTGGATTAATGAAAGAGATCACTTCATGGAAGTGTTAAGTGAGTGACAAGAGCTGAGTTGGAGGAGGGAGTTGGCCATGTTGAGCTAGAACTTCATTTTTTGTTACTTCTACCTTAGAAAACTGGTTGGTTCGTTTTTTTTCTTCTGTCTTGTATATTCAGTACTGGGAAAGTGTTTCTAGTGGAGCTTTCCCAATCAACAAAACCAGTCTGGTGCTGGTTGTGTATACCAAGAATCATCTGCTAATTTCTTGGAGCAAGTACCAAGGGAAGTAGCACTATTAAAAATAGTAGATAAGGTGTGAATAACAGCAAATCTGAAATTTGAAGTGTGAAAACCTGTGACAGTCTTAAACTGAACAGAATTCCCTGTGTGACATTAGATAGCAGAAACATGCCAGGAAATCTAGATCCTGGTTAGTTTGTGTATTAACACAAAAAAGAGAGTGTTTATTTTAATTAAAAATAAAATAAAATAGAAAAAAATCAGGTAACTGGCTGTTGCACTCAACAGTTGAAAATAACCCTTCTAATGTAAAACATGCTAATAAAAGTGTATTTTTATGCTTAAGAATTAATGAGCTTACCAAGTAAGTAACATATGCCAGCCTTTCAATGTAAGGAAAGGAGCTGGCCCTGACAATTCTGATATGAAACAATAAAGCAGACTTGCAATAGCTTGGTGGGGTTTTGTGCTGCTAAGTCATGAAAGGTCAAAATTGCATATAAAGATAATGCTTCTGGTAGAGTGATATGGCCAACACTCACACACAGTGAAAGTTTGGGGGACTTAAAACCACTCCTGATGGTTTGCAAGCCTGAGATTAATACAACGTAGTAGTTTGGGGTTTTTTTTTCAAAACATATATTTATTAGGTCTTGCTGACCTTGGGTGTCTTCTCTGTCCATTCCAGATAAATGTGCTGCTTTTCCTTCCTTGATCTGCCAGCCTCAAAGACTCCATCCCAGTTATTGTTACAACAGTCACTTGTTTTAGCCTTGACTAATGAAGGGTGGGCCACGTATGCTTGCTACGTACTCAGCATCAACATAATACTGATTTCACTGGGTTATTCCTTTGTGGCTTTTGGAAGCAGTTCCAGTGTAAAATGGCTGTTTTTGGAGAGATTATTTCCACTTTTTAACTGTGCAAAGATTAGAAATGCAGAGATGTCCATCTTCCCCTTCTGAGCATTATGTTAGCACCAAGTTAAGTGGTGGAAATCAGGAAAGTGAGTGTGTTCAAAGCAGGTGAGAGTGGCAGCTAAGGACTGGATAATAATGTGGGAAAGATTGGTGAAAATGCGGACCTTGAGTCTGCAAGAGATCAGATTTGTATATGCTGCCTGCAGAAACAGGCACAAACACCTACTTCAGAGCCATGAGTAATGAATTTGTCAAAAAGAGGCTATCTTTCCATGGTAGTTTCTTCTCGTCTATATTCAGTACTGGTGCTAGACGAATGAGCATTTTTCTAGATCCTATATTGAGCATAAGGGTGGTTCTGCTGAGCCTGCAGTTAGAGCTTAATTGCATCTTTAAAGAAACTTGCTGTAGTGGAGGATAATATTATTCCCCCTTTCACTGTAAAAAAAGTACTGAGTCTCTTAAACTCTTGTGTGTTACTGAACTACCAGAGTGAATTCCACATGCTTTCAGGGTTAGAAGGGTCCTTACTGGATTGATACAACAACTTCTGTAACTCTTACCTCCAGGAAGAGGAGGAAAATGCATCAAGATTGCTAAA
The DNA here is from genome assembly GCA_033439905.1 of Ceryle rudis. Classification (NCBI taxonomy): domain Eukaryota; kingdom Metazoa; phylum Chordata; class Aves; order Coraciiformes; family Cerylidae; genus Ceryle; species Ceryle rudis. Next base: position 63,497 of record JAAGNO010010040.1, on the reverse strand, counting down.
TGGCTAATAAAAATGCCAAGAAATGGTGTTGTCCTTTGGTTGAAGTAGTATGCAAAAGCTCTCACTGATGGGCAAGAGCATACCTTAATTTTGACTCTTATGTGCTATGAAATTCCTAAATAGACTGCTTCCTCAGTTTTGTTAAGAGTCGAGGTAAGAGGGCTGAACACTAATTAGGCTTGTATTCATACTGAGTTCACTTAGAGGCAGCAATGTTTCTCTAGTTGACTGGTTTATGTCATGATCAGTGTACTAGATATCTATGACAATTTCTTCTCTTGAGAAGTTACTGAGCATTATTTGGAGCAAAAATCATTCTCCCTGGGCTGCTTTCCATCCCATGCTTTCTGGGACAGATTTTGCTGTTGATTTCATTTGTTAACTTATAACTGTTAGTAGTCTCCAGAGTCCAATCTAATTCTTTCATCCAAATGTGTCTCTTTTTAGCTTTTCATAATGAGAAAAGCAAAGTAGTGTCTTGAAATTAATCAAAAGCCTTGGTAATATAAACTTTACAGGTAATGGAGACCATATTTGGCTCCTCATTCTACTTTCTCTGATCAACACTTTCCCTTGAAAGAAGCACATGAAAACTTACATTGACCTAAACCACAATATGCTTTTGGCAGTACTTACTATAAAACACAAACATTGTGCAAGTTAAAGTACAGAGATTTAGTGAAGTGTTGGTGACTTGAGATGGCTGTATGGGATTGTTGTTGTTTTGAGGATATCCAGTAGGAGAGAGTTTGCAAACCAAAAAAGTTCCTTATTGTCAAGATAAATGAGAAAATCACACCAGATGGTTTCATTTTTCTACTAAAGAAAGGAAAGTATGGACATTTTGTACGGGAATAGTGTGTGGGAATACATGTGTATTGAATATAGCCATGAGTGATTTTGCAGGAATGGTTCTCAAGTCTGTTTAGAAGCGAGGGCGGGGAGGGAATCATCTTTAGTTTCACCAAGTGTCACATGCTTTCAATACAGAAAAAGGTGGTGGTGGGGAACCTTGCCCAACTTTAGGATTCAGAGTAAAGCACACCAGTAGATAAGAAGAGATAAGGTACAGACTCCTGCAGGTATGTTCAAAATGAAACAAAATCCTCAGGTTTTAAAGAAAAAAAAAAAAAAAAAAAAGCCAGAGCTAAATGTTAGGTAAAGTATTCCACACCACTACATACTGTATAAAAATGGTTAGCTGACTTGAAAAATTTGCTTATATGCAGCTGTCTTCAATTCTGAACAGCATTCTTGAACCTCTGTGTGTCTTCCAAGGTATTAAATAATATACACATTGTAGGTAATGAATGAATTAAGATACGGTATTGGTTTGAAGAGAGAGCAGATGTTACTGTTCGTTCACTCATCAGAATCTTGGTATGTGTGCACTAATCCTTTGCATTAACTTGCAAGAACTAATTACGTGGACCAGTTTTTACTATTTATAAAGCTGTCAGCCCAGTCATTGTGGTAGAATCTTTAATGTCCTTAAAATGTCATTCATTCCTCACTTTTTCAACTATAAAATTTACAGTACACAATGGTGTGTGTATCTGATGTTTTGAGGAGATGCTTCTTCAGAATTGGGGAAAAATTTGTCACGGGCTTTGAATGCAGACAATGTCATTAATCTCATAATGATTTTGACTAATTTTATTATGGTAGTTAAAAATTCTACTACATAATCTTTCTACTTGACTTAATATGTAGTAGAAGTGACTTCTCATCCATAATAAAACTCACTGTGTTATTCACCAGCACTGCTGGAGAATGTGCAAACTCCATTAGTGTTGCATTACAGAAAATTGTCAGATGAAGGCATAAACGGATTACAGGGATACCCTCACAAGGGGTCAAGCCACTTGGATCAGATTACTGTCAAATTGATGAATGCATAGAAATGAGGTTGTCCTTGGTAGGCTTCAGAATAAACTTGTGATCTTAAAGCATGCACTTTGCTAGTTTGCACTAGTTATTGCCTTGAGAAAAGTTTGAGAGGTAAGTGATGTCTTCCAATGGCAATACTGAGTTTTGATCTAACAGTACAGCTCCTTATAAGCAGTCCACATACAGCTTCTTACTTTATTGAATAGTCATCTTTTTGTTGCAACATTGAGTACGTCCACTCAGAGTTTTGTGTGTATCTGCTCTATTCCACAGGTACTGGACTGGATTGAAAACCATGGAGAAGCTTTTCTTAGCAAGCATACTGGAGTGGGAAAATCCCTGCATCGGGCTAGAGCTTTGCAGAAACGTCATGAAGACTTTGAAGAGGTTGCACAGGTAAAAACAATCACGTGAAGGACCATACACTTGTCATGGAAATACAGGAAAAAATCCTGAAGGGATCCACTAAAGGGCTGGGCAGAGAGAGCTCCACTACAAAAAGTTCAGTTCCAAGAATGGACACTTTTTTTTTTTTTTTTTTTTTTACTGCTGCAAGCTTTTCTTTAATTTCGCCTTTATGTTCCAGCTTCAGTAAAAAAAAAAAAGACAAATTTCCACAGTCTTACAGAGAGTGGGAGCCTTGAAGCTCAACAGAGCTGCTGCTATTATTTATTATGATGATTTTCAAAAGCATACTTTCAAATGTTGAGTCACATTAGAAAGAAAGCTTTCCTTGTAAGGTAACTTAATTCCATGGGATTCTAGGATTTAAACTTTTGTGCAGCCTGTAAAAGAGGATGGAGATGAATTCAAAGCCCGAGCTTCCTGACTTTAAGCTTGGGGAGCTCCCAGATCCCCACAGCGGTCTGTTGTGGAGGAAGAGGGGGACTCATAAGAAACCAGATGAGCCAGTAAATTGGCCAACCTGGCTTTTTTTGTTTGTTTGTTTTTGTTTGTTTGGGTTTTGTTTTTGTTTTCCCTTAAATACAATTGACTTTGTGTATACCCTCATCTTCTAAATCACTGATACCAACAATTTTTCCATAGGACAACTGTAGTTTTAGCATTAAGTAGAACTGATGATAGAACATCAAAACCCACTTTTCTGTGAAAAAGGGTTAGACTGAAAGAAGTAGAGCTACAAGGAGCATAACAAGACGAAGTTGATTTGGGTGGCAGCCTCAAAAAGGTGGCATGAAGTGCATAAAACCCGTGAGAAGCTGAAGGCTAGAATCCTCCCCATCAGTAGCGTGCACTGTCTGTCCAGTCTCAATGGCTGGTAAGAGTAAACATCTCTAAGATTCATCAGGAAAAAAATCTCATTAAGGTCAGGTTGATACAGTGGTCCTGCAGTCAAAACAGAAGATACACAGGAGCTCAGCAGTGACACCTAGTACAGGGGATGCATCCAAAGTGTGTTTAGTGTCTTAGGTACTCCAGTGACCAAGGACTTGAAATAGCATCATAAAGCTTCCTCAATATTGATTTCCTGTAAAATTTTCAAAAATAATACACATTGTTAGCTTTGTACGTACACATGCTGAATTTCCATATGCATGCCTAATACTTAATTTTTAGTAAAATCTGTAATGTCTTCCATGTGGAAATACTTATTTTTCTGGGTCAGACAAGCAAGAATCTATTTCTGTAAAACACTTAACAAAATCTCTATGTTCTCATATTTAATACTGTGTTATTTGAGAAAAGAAGTAAAAATGTTTGAGAACCAAAAGGGATGAAGCTTGTCGAACTGTTAGTGGGATGTTAGCCGTTAAAAAAGCATTTTGTTAATGTACGTTCTACTTGAAAGTAGAAAGCTGTAAAGCAAATACTTAGCAAAAATCTTCCTAAAACTGAATGTTGCTAGAGGTTAAAATTATCTCTTTAGAGGATGGGTGGGATTTCTGTTTTGGAGATACTGCAAACTGGTCAAAGAACTTAAATATACTTCAGGGGACTATCTTCCACTGACAGAAGGATGGACAAAATGATCTAATAAGTTGAGTTTTTTTCATCTCTAACTCTTGAATTTGTAGTTACTGCCAAGAGAGGCACACCCTCTGAGTTGTTCCTTTAACTTGCTCTAAAACTGAATGTAAGCAGGCCCCAAAAGGCATTCCTGTTATTAGTGCTGTAAGGAAGATTATGTTCAAGTATAAGACGGCAATCTGCAGTCCTTGTTAAAGCATGAATAACTGTCGGATGATTTATTCTCTACCTACATTTCTGGTTGGTCCAGGTTGTGTTTTGGTTTTGGGGTGGGTTTTTCATTGTGTTTTTGTGTGTGTGTGCGTGTGTTATTTTTTGTTGGGGGTTTTGTTGTTGGTTTTTTTGTGTGCGTGTGCTTTTTTTGTTGTTGTTGCTTTCTTTTTTCAATAGGACCTCAGGCATAGTCGGAGGTTTTCATTCAGCTCTAGTCAGAAGATGAGAGGAAGTGCTGTCAAGTGAACTTTCAGTGGCATGGCAATGTTTTACTAAATGCAAGGAGCCAACGATAATGTTGAAATACTCCTGATAGAAGGCTAACTCCTAATTTTGGGGGAGAGAAAGTTATTATTTTTTTTTTCTTCCCTTCTGCTTCCTCCCTCATTCATTTTTAATGTGAATGAGGTGCCAGTTCCTCAGTAGCATTCAACAAAACGTTAAAATAAGCTGTGTGTCAAATAGAAAACATGTTTCAGAGTCTATATATGGGCTGTGGGCTCACAAATTATTAACTTCAAAATTTCTGTGAAATGAGAGCTTGTTTCTCTCTATTTGGCACTTTTTGTTACCGCTGCAGAAACACTACATAGTCAAAACGCAGCCAGCTAATAGTTCTCCATAAAGTCCGATGTATTAACATTTGTGCTACTTGACTTGCACCCACTATTATAAAATTCTAGCGAAGCCTGTCCAGTTCACTTTCTGCTTACCCTTTTTTTTTCCTTTCTTTTTTTTCCCTTTTCTCCAACATAATCTTTGTATCTACGAGACCATTTAGTCAAAGTGTCAAGACTTCAAATTTTGACATAACTGATTGATTTACAGGCACAGATTTGCAGCTTAGAACACTGGATGCAGATCAGTAGTATGGCTATACTTCCCCGTGTATTTTTTGTACGAAATTCTAAGTCAGCTTCTCCTGTTTAAACTGTGATTGATGTCTGCTTTTCGACAGTAGTCTATGTTCAAAAACCATAAAAGTTGTATGGCGAGAATTAATTAGGGGGATCTTTTTCGACAGGTGAGTTCCTCACTCCATGTGCAAACTGCATTTGAGTAAAGACCTTTACCCATGACTGGCTGTAATAGATCAAACTAAAGGTCCACATCCTGCAGTGTCTTGTAGCCATCACCAGATGTGTAAAGAAAAGAGACCGTATGTTCAAAAAGTTACCTTTACCCCCCTAGTTGTCTGGGCATATTTGATGTCTGGAACTGAAGGATGCATCAGAACCAGTATCGTAATGGTCGCTGATGGACTTTTCTTCCCTTAATTAGGCTATCTCTGTTTTGAACCCATTTATGCTCTTGGAATTTATGCTAGATCCTGTGGCAATGAGTTATGCAATTTAATTAAATGAAAAGTACTTTGCTTTTTCATTTTAAGTGTGTTACCTGATGCTTAAACATGATAGCATGCATTGTATTTAATGAGTAATCTATCTTATTTTTCTCTGCCTTTAAGGATTTGCATACCTCTTTTCCATCTCCCTCCATCCATGTGTGTTTCTCTCTTCCCTCTCCACAGTGCAGTAAACCCTAGTTTGTGTGAAATTCAGTCCATACTTCTGCTCACTTCTGCTGCTGTATTTATTGTCAGTAGTAGTCATTTCTGCACTAGTCTCTTAAATTTAACCTTTGACTTTTCTATTATGTGTCACTTCATATGCTTTCTAAAAATACGGTGTTTGTTCTTCTGAATATGTAGAGAAGGTTTCTCAACAGGAAGACTAGGAAAGTGATGGAATATGTTGTTGGGTAAGGTGGCAAACTCTGATATGGAGAGTCTTTCAACATATTGGAGAAGTGTGCCTATTAAAGACTCAAGTATAGTTTGTGATGCCTTGGGGCACAAAGGGGTGGACTAGAAGACTTCTTAAAGCTCTTACCAGGTGGATTCTTTCCAACCTTACCAGGTTGATTTCATGTGCTACTGGAGATATTCTGAGGAAGTGTTAATCTGTTTCAAAACTATGTTGAATTTGTCACCGTGCAGGATCTTTTGTCAACTTAGGAAATGGGCACAAGCAGCTTCAAGGGAGAACTCCTTTCTGCCTAACCTTCTGTTTTCTAACTGATGGCTCCCCTCTGGACCAGCATTTTCAAAATCCTCATATTGCTACTTTTTGCCTCCAAGCATTGTTTAGTAGTAAGCAGAGAGTTGGGAAACACAGCAGTTAGTACAGCATGCCTATTTGCTGTGATTTCTATTCCAAAGGGCAATTACTGTTTATCAAGATAAATATTTATATTATATTTCAGCTCTACTTGGAAGAGAAATTTTAATGATAAGTCATGTGTCTTCTGTTGAAACTTGAGAATCGCAGCCGCTTTTGAAGCAGCATCTGGGTTGTGATCATTTCTAAGTACAGGCAGTTCACCATCCAGTTTACTGAAAGAGAAGTCTGATGTGCCTGGGCCTGTGTTATGCGGAAGATACTCCTGGAATTCATAAACAATGCTTCACATGTGAGATAAAATTTTCATTAAAATGGGAAACTTCTCCTTCAGCCATCTGTAGCTGGGTGTGGCTCTCTGGGTTGATGAAGTTGTTGTTGTTCGAGAAGTGCCCTAAGGCTCTCCAGACTTGGCTCCTCAACATTTGTGAGCTGCGACCATGGAAGTCAAAACACCAGAGCACAAATCAGAGTGTGTTCTGGGCCATCGTGGCCTGAGCCAGTGATCTGGAGCACTGACTAGTGTGCTTCCCCACTGAAAAGGGTGGGCTTATGTTAGTTTCTGCAGGCTTTCTCAGGGAAACTGGGAAGGAGTTCTCTACCTCTCCGTGCAATTAAAAATCTGAAGGTTAAAGAAGGGCTAGGATACAGATAGTCAAAATAAAGGAACAGCATGGATTTAATTCCTTATATATAATAAGGAATTACATACAATAGATCCTAATAAATGAAGAGGAAATACAACCCCCACCCCCAAGTATATGGAAGCAGCACTGAGTCAGGTAATCTCTCCTGAGCTTGCCAGGTAATTTGCTTGAGAACCTGGAGGAGAGCTCTTATTTCCTGCCCTTTAGTTGAGTTTTAGGGCCAGGCTTGGATTTCACTTTTGTGGATATTATAATGTTAATAAGAGGTATGATACTATATTTATGGTGAAGAAAAACACATTTGCATAGATTTAATTTATCTTGGCAAGCGGTGTTTTTACCTGATCTAACTGATGTTGGGAGAAGATGGAGGATGGGGGAAAAGAGAAAGATGTAGTTTATATTATCAGGTATTTTTTTTTAATTATTGTCTGTGGTGCAAACTTATCAGGAGACTTGATGTGGTAACATAAGCATAGCTTCTTTAGTGTAGACTTGGCTTCAACCTGTTTACTCCAGAGGTTAACATCCTTCTACACTTTCTTGATGAGTCCATCCATTTTGAAAGCCATTTTAAGGTTTGAAAACACAAGGTTAGGCTCAAGAAGAGCACCCAAATTAGAGCAGATGTTTGGAATCAGTCCTGTTTTGAATTAATGAGAAAGATACAGATGCAGATTGCAGGTACTAAGCCTTCAGAGCTGTTAAACATATCTCTCTTTTTCTGGACCACAGTGCTCTCAGCACATCAGTTACCAGTCTACTCCCATTCTGTTTTCAGCTTTGACCCAGGTCTCTTACTGGACTGCTGATATGCAGTCGTTAATGCTATGACATATTTGGACACTATTCCACTCTGACGCTCAGCCGTAGATGTCTTCTAAATCCTCCTCTTGCTGCTGTTTCACAAATGATGATCCACTTGGCTCATCAGTTTTGGATACCTTACTTCTGTAATGTAATGGAGAGAAATTTTCTCCTTCTGTGCCAGGTCACTTCGTACCTTCCTGCTGCATGTGTGGATTTGATGTTAGGCAACTCTTAACAGTACCTAGGACTTTTTCACCTCTAATAATACACATTTGAAAAGTCTTCTGGCTGTGACTGTAGTGATTTTTCCAGTATTTAAGTAGTCCAGTTTCCAAGTAATTAGACATTTAGGCTGTAATTACACATTTATTATGGTTGTGAATATAAAATACTAATTCCAAGGAAGAACAAATAGGCTCCCAAATTCTTGAGGAGACAATGGAATAGATGTAAATAAGAGGCTAAGGAATGCATTTATTCACAGTTAAATGGAAAAGTATCTAGAAATAGAACAGAATCTTTAGTAAGATTATATTCTACAACCTTCAAAAACGAAGAAAAAATTACATTCCAAGGGCCTTTTTGTCCTTTCGATTTCATTAGTGGAGTGGCTTTAAAATGTACTGACTGCATTTCTTTCATTTAATCCTGTGAAATGAACTTATTTCTCTACAGAACACATATACTAATGCAGACAAGCTCCTAGAAGCAGCTGAACAGCTCGCTCAGACTGGAGAGTGTGACCCAGAGGAAATTTATCAAGCTGCCCATCAGCTTGAAGACCGGATACAGGATTTTGTTAGGCGTGTGGAGCAACGCAAGATCCTGCTGGACATGTCTGTGTCCTTTCACACTCATGTTAAAGAGGTAAAACTGCTGCCAAGCTTTAAAACCAATATTGTCCAATGTTACTTTCACCATTAGAACCTTGCTGCTGGAAGTCATGAAACCCCTATTGTCTGATGAATTTTGCTTTGTACTTCACTGTGGACTGGGGGGCTGGGTTAGTGTGGTTGGTTTATTTCTGGATTTTTTAATTTATTGTTTCTCTTTTTTTATTATTTTTTTTTATTTTTAACTCTCACAAACAGCTTCTACCTTCTTTGTTGTGCAAGTACACATGCTTGTTCAGGGAAGTGCGGTGGGTCAGATCAGGGAACTGATAATAGCTAAAAGACAGCATTGAGGGGGGAGATACTGTGTGTGTTTAGTGAGGCTTTTTTTTTTTTTTTTTAATCCAACTAGCTCTCCAGTGCGGTTAACTGAGTTGGTAGACTGGCATGGTTCAGGAGACTGAAATGCATGGCAGAAGCATTAAGCCTATTCTAGACAACCCTGCTGCCCAGAGAGCCTTTATTTTCTTTCTCTGTTTTTCACATTGCATTTTGATCTTGTATATTGATGTTTCTTCGCAAACTAAAGAGCTTATCTGATAATGTCAGTGGTTTGCCTCATTTTTAGTTTCCTTCAAATGTTAAGCTGATATACCAGGAAAGTGGCAGTTCAGCCAAACACACTTTTCAGTCAGATCTGTTTTCTGCTCTGATTCAGAACACAGATCATGGGAATTTATAAGCTCATGGGGGGGGGGGTGGGGTGGAATAGGCTAGAGCAAGAATAAGGACTTCATTAAGGGCTTTTGGTTAAAGGTAGTAGTGCATTTTGACAACTGTAGATGACTTGTTTGCTCTTTATAGCTCATGTTAAATCCTCTCACTGCTCACACTAGGTGTGGCTTCTGGATCACAGCATGTCAGAGAGCGTGTTCCTTCCCTTCACCCTACACTGACAAATGGTCTGTTCAGTAGGGAAGTATAATACTCAAAGTAGCTTTTTCAGCAAAAACCTAGTGTAGAGGGTAAGGGTGGGAGGTTTCTTATATGTGAAACATCTGCTTTGCACTTGAAACAAATGCACAAGGCAGTTGGTCTTTGAAGGAGGTCGGGATTGAATTAGTTTCTAACTCTAGATATGAGTACATAGCTCCCCCATCAGTTTTCTGTTAGATGCTTCCTTGCCAACGTTCTCCCAGAACTCCGCTTGTTTAAACAAAACATAAATGCTGTATCATAAACTGTTCTTAGGTGGCATCTTTTTTGTTTTCAATTTTCTCAAGCACATAGTGCCGTTTCATTACCTGTTGTGACGTGCAGAAACAGTCAGCTGCTGGAACACATTCGTTGTTTCTATAGATTTTTTTTTTTATTATTACCTGTTTACCACCAAGAAAAGCAGCTGGAATGGTATTTAAATGGATACAGTTTGTTGTAGTGATGAAAGACAGAGACTGTAAAAAGATTTGCAAGGAAAGGGCTTTAAAAAAGAATCCAAAAAAAATGAAAGGCAGACTGATCTGTGAATCACTGTTGAGTAATTCTGAGAGGCTGATCCAGATGTGCTGGAACGTTGCCACTGCTTCCTTAGATGATAATTTTTTATTGGAGAAAAAAAAAAAAAAAAGATACAGAATATCTCAATTTATTTCTTTGGGAAAATGGATATTATTGTGACCCTAGAAATGCACCCAGCTGTTGCTGTGGCAGCCTCTCTGCAGCCTGGACTTTGGGGAAAAGGTGCTGTGGCTGATGTACGCGTGTTGATCTCTTTTGGTTTTGTCAAGTGACTGACTTTTATACCCAAAAAGCAAGGAAAATGAAAAAGAGTACTTATTTGTGTAAAGCAGGACTATCTTTTTATTTGTTTGCATTCTACTTAAAAAATACGGTGGCAGTTGAAGCAGTTGGTTCATACCTAGTAGACTAGTCCTTTGGTGCAGGTGCAAAGAAATAGCAAGCTCAAAGCTGTCTTGTGTTTTCTGCATTCTGATCTGTTTTCAAGAGCGTGTTGTTTGTTATCAAACACGCGTGCTGAGAAGACATCACAAGGCAGATGGAAGATAAAAATGTCCTAAACCTGAAAGTCATCCATGCTTTGTTGGCAGGAGAATTGCATTTCTCCTGCAGGATGTGGGAAGTCACTGAATAAATTAGTGCTTACCTGTAAGCATGTAACCTTTCTGCTGTATGGTGGAGTGAAGGTATTAATGTATGCGCCAGCTAGTGAAGACAGGAGTTCAAGTCGTAAGATAATATACTAGTTGTTGAGCTGGGAAGAGATGCTTCAGTTGCTAAAAAACAAAACAGAAGTACCCAAACAGATCAAACTACCACAATTGTGGTTTGCCCCTCAGGTATTCAGGGTGAATTTTCTTGTATTTTTTTTGTCTTTTCCTGGCCTAAAAAATAGGCATTGAAGAATAAAAGCCCTGCTTGTGTGTGACATTTGGAGGGAGAGACAGAGCTGAGAAAAACTAGCAATCTGCATTGTTGGCTGTTTTGAGGCTTTGAAATCTGTATCCAATACCGTTTATTTTTTTAAGTAGGTTGTTTTGTTGTGTTTTATTCTTTTCCACAGCTTCATGTTGAATGAATGTTCCTCATCTGGATGAGAGCATTCCAGTACTACTTCTCCACTGTATATAACCTTTATACTTGACACAGAATTTGCTGCAACTTTTCCTAGCTTCCCTGGGAAGCATCAGACCTGCAGTGTCTGTGCAGTCCTGTTACTGTGTTCACTTTTAGGAAATCAGCACAGTTTCTGCATTCAGAAGCAGCATGCTTGCCACAAAAGCAATAGATGGGCTTGACGTGTCCTGGACTTAACAGGCTTTTGCTACACCTATGCACAAAGCAGCTGCGTAATGTGCGTGCAGCAGTCTGTTATGATGCGCGTTGGAAATGCTGTCTTTACTGTTTCCAGAAGTTCTGTAGCTGAGCAGTTACAAGCTGGTAGAGCTCCTGTGGTTTACAAACATCAGAAAACAACATATAAGTTCTCAGACTCCTCACAGACTAACCTCAATAGACCACATTTTGCATTGGGGAAAAAAAGGAAGCCAGAAGTATGATGTTGTGTAATAGTATCGCCATTACTCATTTTGCTTAATGGTGATCCAAGAAAATGAGTTGCCTGTTATATATACATTGTGATTTCACACTGCTAAATTATTACTTGTTTTAAATTTGCAAGGCTGTGAATACTGATTTTTTTTTTTTAGCTCCTGTGCAAACAGTCAGAAATTTCAATCGGTAAGCCAGATTTTTCAGTAAGTGATGTACTGAAGTTAAGCCATGCACTGTTGAGCTTTAAAAGTGTTTGGGACAACAAATATCCCTGTCAGAATCTTTGCATTAAAAGTACTGTGTCCTGGAGGGTTCCTAGCCTGAGGATGAATAAAATGCAAGTGAACATCTGAAACTTATTGCAAGACAGCGAATCTCTTACAGCTTTTGTGCTTTATGACACTTAATACAGGGAGGGACAAGCTGTGGAAAAAATTCACAGATAAAAGATATGTTTCCGAAATAAATGGTTATCATAGAATGTTATGTGCAAAGCATAGGAGCAAGGATCACAGTAATCTTTTCTGGGAAATGTGTCACCAAGTAGAGATGAACAGGATTCTGGTGTGAATTCAAAGTCTTCGATACACGTCCATACAGACACACATGCACACACACTCTCTCCGGAATGGCTCCCTCAGCATCTATGAGTGGGAAGACTGAAATCCTGGCCAAGCCAGGTGTTTGTAGTGGTGCCAAAGTAGAGAAACAGATATTTTCCTCACTGGAGTCAGTTGTGGGAATACAGATCAGGCTGACTGTACATGGAAGAGAATGATCTTTTAAGAGTCTGTTGGCTTTTTGCATATAACCTCTTGTGAGTATTCTGACAAGTTGATTAGAAAATAACTCCGAGCACTGTTGAGGTTGAAACAAAAAAAAAAAAAGGGAAATGGAATTGCCTAAGATTTCAAATGCAAAACTTTGCTATTCCTGAACAAAATACTGCAACAGTGGTCTGTGTGACCTGTTGAAGCAATGGGACATTGCTTTTCTGGATGCCAGTGTACAGGAAGGCTGAGGAGGCCTTGCTCTGACCATGATGCTGCCAATTCATTCACATGTAGCTATGAGGCATGTGTATTTGATTCAGAAAATCTTGATGAGAGACAAAGCAAGACCATTATCAACTCACTACCGGAAATACATCCTCCATTGTATTATCTGGTATGGAAGGGTGTCCATCTGCACAGCCTTTCATTCATTTCATCTTGGGGTGGACCCTGAGATGACAGACAACTCTACTGGTTGCCTGTCACTTCTGAGTATTTTGAGTCTTCTGTGTTGGTGGTCTACAGGTTGGATGTCATAATAAGACTTTCTGTTCTCTGTGTGCCCTTTCCAGGATGCAGAGCAGCTTTTGAATGCCACCACCTCAGTGTGAAGACTCTTTCCCTTGGGCTTTTGTACATCTCTAATTTGTATCACGTCATTATAGTTATGGCACAGCTATACTCAGTGTACCAGATCTGGCAGAATATATGAAGTGTAGTCTCTGGTCAGTGCTATGATATGCTGGTCATCATGAATCTGAGGGTTGAGGACAATTTTTAAATCTGAAATCAGAAAAATGCATTCAGTGGCAGCACACAAAAGTGTGTTGAGGTCTACTGGTTGTGTAGGACTGGAATCCAGTTACCCAGATTTTCTTTCCTGAGTTTTTCAATACTGGTAACTACTTTGTTTGAAAAAAAGGGATCAAATGGAAGTCCAGTTGTTATTGAAATAGCACAAAGAGCTGGAAAGCAAGGCAGAAATAGGCCTTTAAACTGTGTAAAGCTATGGTATGGACCTTTTTTTCTTGTTCCGTTAAAAAATGGGACAGATGCTAACAGGGTAGTTAATAATAGTTGATGTAACTTTTAGGAAGATGTGAGAAACTTGGTTTTGCTTCAAGGATGAATTTATTCTGAGTAAGAAATCTATTCCATCAGAACTGTAGAATAGATAGGCATGTTTGAAACTTCTAAAGATATTATTTATATCTAATGTTCAAAAACATGCATGCATTTAATATCTTAATGTCACTGGAAGACCCTGGAAGATAAGGGGTTTTAACATCTTAGTTTTTGTTTTTAGAAAGATGCAGGTTTTGTCCACTGCGTGTCCCAAAAGCCGAAGCTTACGGACAGACGCACACACATCAGCCCCTTTCTATGCCTGGATACTCTTGTACTATTGCAGCATTTGGTGCTGAGCAAACAACAGCTCCTTCAACAACTGTGCCTGTGGTAGCACACGTACTGCAACGCTGGCCTGGGGGGCAGGGGCAGAAAGAGGAATTGGCAGTTTTTACATGCAGACACCGTGTGCCTCTCTTTGCCTTAGCCTGCCGAAAAGGCTGACTGCATATCCAAAAGCCATTATTATGAAAATGAAAAATAAAATAAATTGTGAAAGAATGTCATGGATATTTTTCCCTAATAAAATAACTCTGCACTTGGGAAGGTATTTACTAAAAATTAAATGTTCTCTGATAATATTCAGCAAAATGCAGTAGGGTGCGGTAGGGATGGGACTTAAATGGGTAGAGACCTATGATGGAAACACTGAAGCTTCAGGATGTTGCAGACAATTAAAATAATACCATCTCAGTGACTAATGGCATGCTCCCAAGAACTTAGGGAAGAGGTAGCACAGGATGCAGCCTCATTCAAAGCAGATGTTTCTTAGTCTGTGCTATATTTAGATCAAGAAAAAAACCCAAAAAACTGCTGGGTGAAACATTTGCCTGTGAGGGATTCAGAATTTGATTTCCCTCTCCAATTTTAATTCTGATAAGATGTGAAGAGCAGACAAAAAAAGCAGAAGAGCCTCCTTTCTGAGACTGGATTGAGTTATTTATATGGTTTTTCTCACTGTACTTTAGAGCTATCTTGCTGCTGGATAAAGTTCTTACTGAGGTCACAAGACCTGCGGGTGTGTTTAGGGATATTCATGCTGCTGCTTTTACAGAGAGTAGAAAAAAAACATCCCTGGAAGTTACTCAAAAGTTCACACTGAGAGAAATTTAATGTTTTTTTAATTATGAGTTTGTTTGGGTTTTTTTCCCACTGGATTTTTGTTGCCAAGCTCTTTTTTTATAGAATAATGTGTTACTTCAGAAAATCACTGCACTATAAAATCTGTAATTCTGCACTGCTGAACGTGTGTAGGTAAGCTCCAGTCTCTGTTCACCCCCCGCTGTAAACTATTCACTTTCTTTTGGCTTTGCTGTGCAGATTTCTACTGTCTTTATCCTTAGTTTTGTATCCAAAACCAAGGCAATTTATGTAATTTCCAGTATATCCAGTGCTCATTCTGGTTTTAAAGCTTTATACAAGCCAGCTGGCTATTGCTACCCATTATGTATTAATTTTTTAATTGCATGAACTTCTATTTAGCTTTAATAACCTGACAGTTTTGTTCATTCATGGTGGCTTTATCTTAACTTTTGTATATAAACATAAACATTATTTGAAGGGGAGGCTGTTTGTCAGAAAGTTACTTGGTGGAAAAGTGTAAAAAGCTTATTTGGTAATCTGTTAGAGTAACTTTTGCTTTGAAAGTGTCACAGAGCTGTTTAGTCACTTCAGAAATGGCTTAAATTGTTCCACTTTGAACAGCATATGAATGACAGCCAGGCAAGTGTGCATACTAATTATTCTCCTTCTCTTTCTGCACATTTGTAAAATGTTCCTCCTTCCCAAGCAGTGGGAAATTCAGCTAATGAACTACTAAGCAGACAAAATGTATTTTTGAGCCCTCTGGTACCTTGGGGACAAGATGCACCCTTACAGTCATGCCACGCTGACCGGGCACTAAGCCAGCCAGCATAACACTGTTGTGCTAGCACCTCTGTCCTGCTCTGGGCAGGTGGTGGTGCTTGGAGCTGGCCATGCAGAGGGAAAGGTCTGCTTGCTCTGTGTTGGCTCGGGCTCCAGCATACAGGGTGAGTGTCAAGGGAAGTATTTGCATGCATAGCACATCACCAGCCCTACACTTCCAAGTTTTTTTGTTCCTGCCAGATCCTCTCCATCCAGTTATAGAAGTGTATATGAAGAACAAGAAGTGCAGAGGTCAGATGTCCCTTGTACAGGTCTGATGCAGCCCAGCTGCAGAAGACACATTGGAGGAAATTGAAGTGGTTCTTAGTCCTGTCTTGAGCTGTAACACAGGTGCTTGTAAGGCAGCCAAGGGGCAAACTTGTTATGGTCCAAGAGACATAAACCAGTTTTAATCTCACTTTGTCTGTGATAAATATCTCTGCAAAGTGGGCATTTTATAGACAGTGCAGTAGCCTTGGAGTGTAGAGGTCTTCCACAGAACACATTAGATCTGCAGGTAACAACACAGTGTTGCTCTCGAATACATGTGCACTGTTGCAACTGCACTGTTGGTGTCTACACACCAGCCCACTTGGAAGTTCTCTAACCTGCTGCCCTATTATTACAGTTTAGATATAAACTTCTGAAGCTGAGAGAGATAAAAACATGTCCCCTGGGCATTGAAACCTGAGTAAAGTTGTCAAGTCATATTGTCAGGCTTCTTGTTCTTAAGCTTCATTTGTTTCCAAGTGAAATTTTAATTTCTAAGTATTCATTTGGGAAATAAAAAAAAATATTGTATGCTGCATCGGGTTATGCTGACATGAATGTTGACAAGTGCTTTTGACCCACTTGGTAAGGTCTATTGATCTGTACTCCTTTTAATAAGAGAGACTGCTGTGACTTGAGCTTGTGGTGGTTTTGGCTATGGAGTTGCATTCAGATCTGTGACAGGCATTGTTTTTGAGGCATATGAGTAGTCAGAATAACAGCGTGCATGAATAGGCAGTTCCTCTTGGGTGAGGGGGAGGGATTACAGTTGTGGAAAAGAGTCTGGTCAAATGTGATTAATTCTTGCCAATAGTGGAAATTGAGCCTATAGCTTGGTTAACACAAATCCTACCTCAGCAGGTACGTAAGGCTCTAAGGTACAAAAACTAGCATTTGGTTTAAAAATAAAGCTTAAAAGGAAACAACTAATCCAGATGTACAGCCCATCATTGAATTTTCTGTTGTGATGTGGTTCCCTTGGTAGGAAACCTTTGCGATCAGAATATTTAAAAACAGTAGCATGAAATGGGCATTTCTGTAAAAAGTGTTAAGCAAAGAAAGAAAACATTTGGTTTTGTCTTTTGAAATTAAGCCAGTTTTGATTGCTTTGAAGTTAATAAAGCCTGTTGGTATCTTTACAGTGTATAAAGTTAGAGGTTAAAATGGAGTCAAAAGACCATAATACTTTTAATCAGATCAGAGTTATTCTTTCAGTATAAAAAACAAACTCTAATCCTTGTTCTTGAAATCACAGCATTTGGGATGTGAAAGTAAAATAGAGAGGGGGGACCCAGTTTGAATGCTCCCTGTGAAAGTAGCTGTTTCACTGTGCAGTTAGTGCTGCTGCAGGAGGCAGCCATCCTCCCTCTCTTCAAGCAGTGTTTGTATCTGTTGCACAACAGACAGCTAATGGTTTGCTGATTAATTATTTTCACACAGAGCTTAGGATGTAACATCATGCGTCTTAAAATTGTGGAAAAGCTAACAGGAGGGTTCAAGAAACCAGTAGTGATACCTAGCTAGTGTATACTTAGGGATTTTTATGTTAACTGTGGTGCGTGGCAGCTCTGAACAAGGATACGCACACTTGTTACGTAGGGGCTGAAGAACACTGAAGTACCTAGTGGAATTACCTACGATGGTTTTTAGTGTGAAATTGAAGTCAAGAGTGTAAGCACCATAGCTGCAGAGATCGCGGTAGAAAAATAATTTCTCATACCTGTTTTGTCTCTGTATTTTGTTTTCTGAAATGCCCTTTTTCCTTTTTTTTTTTTTTTTGAAGGCCACTAAAAAGTGTTGTGTTGCCTGCGTGCATGTGTCAGCCTGGCAGTGTAAATTTGATGGTGGCTACAATACATCTCCCTTCCTTCCTTCCTTCCTTCCTTCCTTCCTTCCTCCCCTCTCTCGGAGAGTGTTACCATAGCATTTCCCTCCCAGGGACTCTCGCGCAGAGCTGCAGATGGGATTCTCGCTACGAACTCTGTGCTGCTCAGTCGGATACGCTCAGTACTGTAGAAGGAAAATGGAAAAGAAAGGGTGACTTAGCAACACGGATAAAGCTTTCCTGGTATTTCCAAGAAGCAAAAACCTTATTTGAAACAAAGGCTCGTTTTCATTACATTGAGAATGGGATTTTTTCTGTGAAGAGAAACAAATCCTGTTTCTCCCCTCCATCTCAGTCTGTTTTCTCTTGTCCAGGGAGACCAGTTTGGAATAGTGACTGCTTGATCCTGGGGCTTACTCTTCTTTTTTTTTTTTTTCCCGGTTTGTTTTCCTTTTTTCCCCTTTCTTTTAGCTGTGGACGTGGCTTGAAGAGCTACAGAAAGAACTGCTTGATGATGTCTATGCAGAGTCAGTGGAGGCTGTGCAAGACCTGATTAAACGTTTTGGTCAACAACAACAAACCACTCTGCAGGTTACAGTCAATGTCATAAAAGAAGGTGAAGATCTTATACAGCAACTAAGGTAAAACTATTTTATTGGGTTTTTTTAAATATCTTCTGGGGTACATCTGATTTTCTTTGAGGCTCTTTCTGTTCTGAGGGTGGAGATGATGACTAGAAGCTATGACCTATAAATAAAACTTGCAAATATTAGGACTACAGTGATGTTTCATGCTGTACTGATGATCTCTAACCCTCTGTTTACAGGAAGCTCAGCTTAGAAACACAACTTCCACAAGAAAGAGATTTTGTTTACACAGGCCACCTTTCCGATAGGACCAAGAGCATGTAGGCTGACATGCAGGGCTCTACAGCCTTAGGAGTTCTGAGCAGCAGCCTTTTTATAAAGAGGCGCTTGAAATTGTTTTGCAGACTGAAAAGTAACTTCATTTTAGCAAAGACCATCAGTTTGCAGTCCATTGCAGTCAGTAACAATACAAATAAATTTGGGCCCTGACTGCACTGGTACGTGTTCCCTTTGCAGGAGCTGCTGTTATCGTATCTGAATTTGCAGGTTTTATAAAAAAGTAAAAGATTAAGTAGGGTTTGGTTTTTTTTTTTTTTTAATTATCTAATTCTGGGTTTCTTTCATTGTCAGGAAGGTTCAGAGAAATAAATAGTTATCATATGCCACTTCCTTTTCACAATAAAAGGGTTTGTCTCTAGTTTTAAATCGTATTCTTCCTGTAAACAGAATATCCTTAAATGTGGAATTTGTAAAAAATGGAAATAGGACTTTTATTAATAGAGATGTACAGACTTAGCTTTCATGTAATATGGCTTGCACTGACCTTATCTAAAACAGTCTTACAGTTTGAGCTTATATATAGCATCCAGATTGTATGGCATTTTTTTCAATAATACTCCTTTTATTTTTGTTTGGTTTTGGTTTTTTGTTTGGTTTTTTGTTTGGTTTTTTTTCCTTCTCCCTTTCTTTGTTTTGAATAGGGATTCTGCTATTTCTAGTAACAAGACCCCCCATAACAGCTCGATCAACCACATAGAGACAGTCCTGCAGCAGCTGGATGAGGCCCAGTCCCAGATGGAGGAGCTTTTTCAAGAACGCAAGATCAAGCTTGAGCTGTTTCTGCAGCTTCGCATATTTGAAAGAGATGCTATAGATGTGAGTGTCTGCTCTCGGACTTGCACTGCCCGTACTTCTCTCATGCAGCAACGTTTGTGCTGACATTGTTGGGTAGTTGCATTGGCATGTGGTTCAAAGGACTGCTAAACTTATTTCTTACCTGAATTAAGGCTTTTGTCTTGTATGTGAAAGTGTCAGCAGAGTTTTTTGATATTAACTGAAGCTCTGATTGGCTCCCACTTCATCTTTAAGCACGTATCTTATAAAGTCATAATGTGCTGGTTGCTTCATCTGGTAAGTTTGGTTCGATATCAAGCTATCTTGGGATAACTAGTATGTTTACAGTTAAGATCAGTAAGACTTGCAAGGGTATAAAGCCTCTAAACTGTTGCTTTGTAGTAATACCCCTTTTCACTTTCTTTTCCAAATCATCACTCCTTTTACAGCTGGCAACTACAAGTGAAGGGATGTTGTAGAGGCTGTCTGACTACTTAAAAAAATAATAATCTTTTTGACCTCTGAAAATAATGGAAAAGCAGTTGTAATGCCCCACCCCTGCAAAACTTTGAGGAGGAGGGTTGCAGCTCACCAACTGTAAAGTTTAGAGACATGTATACAGACAGATGTGAAACTCTGTGTGGAGCTTAGGCTAATAGAATTGCATTATAAAACTTCAACTAAGTTCATACGACTTCTGTAAAGCCACTCGTGCTGTACACAGTGACTGAAACTAGGTTGGTGCCTTAGAAGCTTCTGGGTTATCCATTGGTAAATGACCCTGTTTGAGTATATAGTGGCTTATCTTGAGACTCTGGAAAGCGGGAGTAACAGTGACAGTTTTGCCCTCTCACTTGTATGTAGTAAAAGCTGTAACTGTTCCTTAGGCATGAATGAGGTAAAGGCAAAGAGGCAGTTGGCAGAAGTGTTAGCTTCTCAGCTTTTTTTGTTCTCTTTTTTTTTTTCCTTAAAATCAGGATTAGATATCATTGCTAAAGCCTCGTTTAACAAAGCACATTGTGAGATGCAGTGCAGGAATAGACAGACAAAGTTCCTCAATCCGTGCCTGTGGAGGAAGTGAGAATGTGCCCTCTACAGTAGTAACAGCTCCGGTGTAAAGGAAGACTAAGAAGATACTCTGGTTTGCAATTCACACCAGTCTGCAGGGAGTCTCCTACTTTGATTACACAAGAGTAGCTGCCTTGTCTATGCAAGGGAACGGTTTTGGTGCAACTGTGATGGCAGTTATAAGCGGAATGACTGATATATATGGAGGAACATAAAAGGTATCCCCTTCTACAGGATTGGCACAATTTTAGAATCTTGGCAGAAGTGATCTGCTGCGCTCGGTGTCTGTGTGATGTTTTTGGAACACTTTTATTGAGGAAATGGCAGCTGTGGGACAAGGCATACCAAGAAAATTAATGGAAGAATCAGGTTAAAAGCTTGAGTGAAGTTCATGATTACAGTGATTGCCCTCTGCTGTGGGTTGCATAAACCAGGATCTTACAATAGCACAAGGCTGGTTGCAGGAGCGCTGCTTTGCAGACTTATTCGAGTCCTTCAGTGCAATACAGCATCTGTATAGATAGTGGCACTTCTGTGTATGTTGTTTGGTGATGCTTGTAGGATTTTGCATTGGAAAGCTGCAAACTGGAACTTGACAGGTCTTGCTTTTTCTAAAGCTGACACTTGGCGTGCTTTACATTTTGGCACATAAAACATAAAGGAAAGTACCAATGCCTTATTGAAAGAGTTGGTGTATTTTGTTTATATGGCTTGGAAACAAAAATCGTGCTTTTCTTATGATTGCCAAGGAGCCCTCCAGGGAACAAAATGACCCTGGCTGCAGAATGTCTTCAGCAAAATGTTGATTGATTGCTTTGCTGTCTCTGTACCATGTCCTGCTTCCTCAGCAAATCATACTTCTCTTTCCCCTCTCCCTGAAGCCCGACATCTGTTTGGAAACTTCCAGGAAGAAAATGCAGGGACTAGTTCCAGGTCAGCTGTGACATGATAGTGAGGAGGAGCCAGATGCCAGCTAGGAACTTGCAGACCTTGTTTTGACCTCATCTTTTTTGGAGGATCTTGTGTGACTGATCCAGTCAATTAAGACTTGGCTATAGGGGCAGTCTCTTCCGGGAAGCATCCTGTGAGGACAGTGTTTCTGGAAGGCGAGTACTGTTTCTAGCTTGTTTTACTGCTTGCAAAGTAACACAGGCTAAAAAGGGACAAAGGGTTCCCCTAGCACTGCAGGATCATGGACCAAACATGCAGCTGTGCTTCTGAGGACAGTGGTGAGATTTGCTGGTAGAGTTAGTTCTCCTCTTCTTGTCCTTAATATTCCCTTATAAAATACTCTGTTTCTTTTAGTTGCTGTCTTTTATCTTACAACTTTTCAGATTCTCCTGCTCTTCTGAAATTGATGTAACTGTAGCACTGTCTCTCTTTTGTCCCTTGTTCTTGGCATATAAACTTGACCTTCTTTATCCTCAGTAGACTTTTGAGTGCCATTGTTCATGAGCTATTTGAAGGACTTTTTTTGTGAATGCCTGTATTAACTAGTTGCAAGAAGGAGAAAAATAATGTATGTGAAGAGTCCCTTGCTAGGTTAATTAGTAGCATAAGGAAGTTGTGTATGGACCTAGCCATTGGAAAGGTAATACTGGTGGCAGTATATGCAGCCTAAAATGTGTGTCTCATCTGTGTCTGTGCATTTTTGCTTGTCTAACTTAAATGCCTCAAGGCCTATGTCAGGTCTCCACACAATGCATACCACACACTTTTCAACTCACAGCTTATCTCAACTCTATTTTTGGACCATACTTACAAGATGCCTGTTAAGTCGTAGCTGAAAAGGCAAGGTTGTAAGGTGCTGGATCACAGGCACCTCGCTCTTTTCCCAATTCCCATTTTCTCTTTTTCTTTCTCCCCAGCACATAATATTTTCCAGGTCCTGATTAGCACTCAGTTGGTACAAGGAATGCTAGTTAGACCCTTCTGAGAAGAGAGCCTGTGGTTCTTTATTTCTTTCCTGCTCAGTGCAAAAGAGTCAGCGTCCCTTCTGTGTTATACCCTGCCTTGTTTCCTGTCAGTGTTGCCTTTACATTTGTTAAAACCTAGGAATGTCAGGCAGCTCAGACTCTGCATTAAGAGCATCTTGAACACATGCTATGGTGAGTAGTTACCGTGTTTATGCTGGATTGTCCATTTCCTGAGAGCTGTATTGATTTGTGATCAGTTACTTTAGATGTCTATTACTCATTCATCTTTGTTCTGTTTGTTTAGTGCTAATTGTCTTGACAAAACTTTGCAAACAAAACGGAAGCCTGCTCACTCTAAAAGTGTTGCTTGTAAAGCAGATCTTCAGGGGAAGCACTGTGTGGGTAGAGAGCACTCAATGCATATTATTTTTGTTTTAAATCTGCCCTCAGTGCATTTCATATTTGCACGGTGGGTGCAATGGCTGAAATAGATCACCTTGCACCACCTAATTACTGCTGAAAAAAATGTAAGGATTACTGCCCATGTAAGGAACCTTGACTGTGATGTTCACTGACTTCATATCTTTTGAATAAGTCTGCGAACATGCTGGCGTTAATTTATTTGAATCATGGGCTTCCTGGTCTTTTGAAGGGGACAGGGAATATCTTTGTCTTGTATGGAGTGCTTCACATTGCTTTAAACAACGTGTGGGCCGTGATCTTAACCTTGAGGTTGCAAGAAATAACATGGGAAGTAGTTCTAATTCTTACTGTTGTTCCTTGTGTTTTGGAGACAGTACCCCTGAAACCTGGCGAGGTGACACACAGTGTTCACCTCTTAAAGCTACCTGTCATTCATACCCAGGTACAGTGAATCCGAGGACGGTCTGACGACATAGTTAATACAGTCTACTTAAACCATTCCATTATTATAAAAATGCTCACACTTAGCCACACAGTGTCCTATTGTGAGCTTACTATGTTTATTGGTTTATTTCCACTCAGTTTGACAGTAAAAGAGGTAAGGTTTCGGCATCTGAAAGGAGACGGGCTGGCTTTCCTTTTAGAACAGTGGTATAAACGTGCCATGTTAAATCTTAATCCACTTTTTAAATCGTGTTTAGAAAGATGCTGAGAGGTGATATTTTGATGGCAGAATTTCAGAGCCTTCTTTAATGCTTAGATTTCTCAGTTTGATCAAGTCTAGCTACAGTTACATCTTGAGGATAACAGGAATGTGGTTAACTGAACTGGATGAAAATAAGATAGTAAATATGACTTGTGAAAAATTCCATAGTGCAGTGGATGGTTTGAAGAAACAAATGTTAGATGAACTCCACCGCTTTCAGTAATGAGTGACCCCCTGAGTTGCGAAGACAAAGCAGGTCTGAGGTGCATGAGAGCAGAAAAGCAGGGTACCTGGCAGTAAGTGGTTTCACAGGCTGCACTTGCTGAATCAAGTAAAATTTTTGCAGAACACCTTTAAAACAGGAAGCAACTCACTGATGTCACAATTTTAATAACTGCTTGATGTCTGCATTTTTTATAGTGCCGTGAGAGTAGAATGGAAACAACCCCTCAAGAAAGATTGTAGTTGATTACAGAAACTTTATACGGATTATTTAAATCTTCTTTCTCCTCAATTCTGGGTTGTTTTTTTTTTTTAAAGACCAGTTCTGGAATTTCTCTTGTAGTTCAACTGTCTCAGTAACTTCACAGCTCTGATTTAGCCCTTGGAAGGTGTAGTGGTATATTTCTTTTGCTGACAACAGATGACTTTGGTTAAATATTTATGCAGTCGGCTAGTTTGCTAATGCCCCTTTAGTCAGATCCTCTTTTTGCTGTGTCTTGCTGCATAAATAGGTGTTTTTCCCATCATGTAGCACCATTCACATCAATTTGTCCTACTCCTGAAATTGTAGAAGTCTGGAACTAAGCCATACTTGGTTCCTGATAGATATAATTTTGCTTTCCCAAGGAACTGCAGTACTTTGTAGCAGCAGTGGTTCTCAAAGAAATTGTTCTGGATTGTTTGTGGAAATTTAAAATCCATGCTAAAGCGGCCTGTGTCTGATCCATGTCGAACCTGATGAGTGAAGTCAATCAACCACGAGCAATTCAAGTTCCTGACCTCTCTCGTCAGTGAAGCATTGGAAATAAACATGTATTGTGTAATGAGTGATTGAACATTGTCTTCCTCCTTTTCCCCACAGATAATTTCAGACCTCGAGTCTTGGAATGATGAGCTCTCTCAGCAGATGAATGACTTTGACACTGAAGACCTTACAATAGCAGAACAGAGGCTCCAGCATCATGCAGACAAAGCCCTGACCATGAATAACTTGACCTTTGATGTCATCCACCAAGGGCAGGATCTGCTGCAGTATGTCAATGAAGTGCAGGCATCTGGTAAGATGGCTCCTTTGTGCTATTCCAGGCAGTAGCTTTATAAGAATTATTCGGTTGTCTCTCCATGGGATGTGTGAAAATGGCATATATTTTTTAACTGAGTTGGGAACACCTGAAGATGTGTAGGTTTTAAAGAAAGATTTGTCATGCAGGAAGTCAGTAAAATTAGGGTACATAGCAGGGGGGTTATTTTGTAGTTAATCAGAGCAATGCAGTGAAGCCAAAAATTTAAGCTTAATAATAAGTCTTCCTATTTTGTTTCTTCTGCCCCTTGACTTGATGTTTTTAACTATTTACAGTTACCTAAGGCAAATATCAGGCTTTTTTTTTAATAAATAAATAAAGTATTCTATTGTTAAAGACTGCAAAAAACTATTTTCATTTAAGCAAATACTCCAAGGGTTAAGTTGAACTTGGAGAAGGAACTGGAAAAGTAAGTGTAAAATAGTGGAAACAGGCTATTTGTCTTTTTGAAGATTTGTAAGTCATTTTTAAACAACTGGCTGATTACAGGTGTTGAGCTGCTTTGTGACAGAGACGTAGACATGGCAACTCGTGTCCAGGACCTGCTGGAGTTCCTCCACGAGAAGCAGCAGGAGCTGGACGTGGCCGCTGAGCAGCACCGCAAGCACCTGGAGCAGTGCGTGCAGCTGCGGCACCTGCAGGCTGAGGTCAAGCAGGTACGTGTGGGCTGAGGGAGGGGCTTGAGGGAATTAAGCAGCTCAGCAACTACATCCCATTAGCATGAAGTGAGTGTTTTAATTTGCATCGACAGTCCGTGTTTTGACGTGGATACAAGTCAGGTTTATGAAGTGTAAAGCAATTTGAGCTAATGTTAAACCCATACTTTGGTCATCTGTCCAGTGACTAATAAAAATGTTTAGTGATAGTCCCTGAACACTGGCCTAATACTTTTTGGTATGTTGTTTGAGACATCTGCAAATAGTGATAGCATAATGCCAGAATGGTTTACTTTCTGGGGGAAGAAGAATGAAGTTTTGCTTCTCCTGGCATTAAAGCAGCAAGTTTTGAGGTCCTTATCTGACAAACACCTAAACCTGTGGTGAATTTGAGATGCTATGGGCAAAACCACTGAAGTAGGTGGAAGTTTGAAAAACAAACAAAACATTGGAAAAGGAAGACTTTTTTTGCTTATACTTGGCGGCATTATAGACATCTGCTACAGTCAGTTGTATTAGTCTGTCACGTAATGGCTCCCAATGCAACTTGTCCGTTTTCCATTTGTCATGGATTCATCTCGATAATGAGAACTCCCAAACTGCGGAGTAATACGAAAGGGGTCCAGTGAGCATAGGAGAGGTGAATAGAAGGTTCCTAAAGTATTTCCTGGCAGCAGTTGGTTACCCTGCAGTAGCAGCCACAAAGTTCCTGTGTATTCTCAAGTTAAAGGAGTGTAAGGAATGTTGGTGTCTGCTGTCAGTGCAATTTAGGCATTAATCAAATCCGTGATGGTCTAGTTCAAGCCATTATATACTCTACTGAACCATCCTATATCTGTCTTAGCATTTGTTCATCCCTGTAAATGAAAATTATACAAGTATCAGTCCTTTCATGTGAGCAGTGGTTCACATGAAGTTATTGCAGATCAGGTTAGTTTCTGTACTCAGTCACGTCCTGTTCTGAGGATGAAGGAAAAGAACCCACATTTGCAAAGGAGAGAAAAAATTAAGAGTGTGAGTACCAGCTAAGACAGTCTCATCTCATTGCAGTACATCAGTGGTTTGGGATGGGTTAGTAAGAAAAAGAAATTGTTAATTCCCATGATACTGAAATAATATTCATTTACAGAATAGAATATAGCACTTGGATAAAATTTCAGACATACTATTAAATAGTTATATTGCATGCTCCCACAATAAAGTGAGTACATTGCTCCACTAGTTTTGTTTTCATGTGGGTTAAATGTGACTAGAAAGACACATATGTTTAAAACCTGTGTTTGCAGCTCAAACATTCTGTATTCTGGCAGATATAAGTAGATTGGAGTGGATTAAAACTAGAGATGGGTCGATTCAGGTCAGACATTAGGAAGGATTTCTTCACCATGAGGGTGGTGAGACACTGGAACAAGTTGCCCAGAGAGGTGGTGGAAGCCCCATCCTTGGAGGTTTTTAAGACCAGGCTGGATGGGGCTCTGAGCAACCTGATCTAGGGGGATGTGTCCCTGACATTGGCAGGGGGGCTGGAACTAGATCATCTTTAAGGTCTCTTCCAACCCTGACAATTCTATGATTCTATGATGAACACCATGGATTGGAGAGGAATATCCATGTAATGAGATATGAGTTCATTTTATAATAAACATACAGGTAGTAGACTGTTCTAGCCAGCTGTCTTTTCTTAATAGACTGGGATTTAGGAGGGGAAAAAAAAAAAAAAAAAAATTCTATCTTATGTTCCTAGAACACATCTCTATCAAGTGGGATTTAATGTTGTATTAAATGCCATAATAGGTGTGAATTTTCAAACAAACTTACATGAACATGTAGCCGACAAAATGTTCATGTATTATTCCTTTTCCAGACTTTCATTGTGCAGGGTAATCTGCAATACTTCCCCAGCCTGAAGGCCTAAAAATTGAGTGGAATAAAAATGGCATGTTATATTGTCTGTTAGGATTTGTCCTGATGTCCTTTGGAATGCGTTGGGGCTAGTAACTCTTAGTTTTGTGATTTCGGTGGCCTTTTCAGAAAATCACATCTGATTTATTTTGGTTTTTATCAAATACCAGAAAACATGATCTTCTCCTGTTTTTTCTCCACTGGGAAAAAATTCACAGTTCAGCAGGTGCTTTACCAGAAAGTAAAATGATATGGTAAACCTCCTTCTCAGTCGTTTTATTTGTATTTTATTGCCTGAAGCAGTGAACACATGGTTATCCAGTTCAATTACTGTGATTTTCTGCCAGATTTATTGTTGATGAACTGGGTGTAAGCATACTTCTTCTGTAGATGGGATACTGTCTCCACAGCAAGGATTTTAACAAGCTTTCCATTTGAATTTTTCCTGCCAAACTGACATTACTGCTATTGTATTTTCACATATATATATATGTAATATAAAAATATATAGCTCACAGTCATATGAAAAGGGTAGAGAATTTTTCCATAGGATACATCTCTCAGATTACTGGAACAGAGAGCAGCAAACTGTCTCCTGGCCTAGATTTTTAGTCACATACTTGCAACAAATCTCTTCAGTACTAGGCAGTGAAACTTGGAGTTTAGTGAATTCTTATTAAGTAAGTGCAGAAAGCAGATGAAAACATCCAGTGTTGCTTCTCCCTTAACTACCATACCAGTTTTGCTTTGTGGCACTGCAGTTCTGTAGATCAAGCCTCAGGACTAGGAAGAAGCAGAAGGCCGAAGACAAACAGAGGTTTAAAGTAAACCTGCAAAGACCTTGATGTACAAGAAGTGCAGAAAGGGCAAAACCAGATAGAAGATTACCATGTAGGAAGACCTCAGACGATAGGGAGAAGAGAATGCTCTCTGAAATAAGAAGGGACAGCTTTGTGTGGGAAAAATAATATGGAAAAGAAAATGTGACCATTTTCTACACAGCTGGGACATAAGAGTAAGTAGAGCAGAGAAACAGTTAAGAGAATATCTGTGTCATCCAGAACTCTAGTTGCTTGTTTACTGGACAGACTTTTTATCACCTAAAATATAGCTGCTGGATTACTTATTGCTCCAATCACTTCCACATACTCACTTTGTAGAATGAATGCTTTGCTCTGTTTAACACACAGAATCTGCCTGGGTCAAAATCTCTGTCAAGCTCCAAAACCAATCCAGTTGGTTTTACTATGCTCATTAAGCCTTTTCAGTGCAATATTGTCTGCTTCTTTGGTCATGGGAGATGTTCTTGGATGTATACCTATGTATTCATACCTGTGCAACAGTGTACAGATAGTTGTACCAAGTACCCACTTGTATCATCAAGAATACCTTGAGTTGCTTTGTGCTCTCACATGCAGATCTTTTGATGAAAACACAGTCCAGTGCTTGAGCTCTGATTCTCCCAAAATACTACTCAGGAAGAGTATCCTGGCATTATGTATAGTGCCATATGGATATGAAAACATAGCTAGGACAGCAGGCTGAAGCAGGTGTGTCTTGTGATCATGTTCAGTTAGAGTCAAAACTCAGTCCAAGAGACTAATCTTAAATCAAGCATTTATCTACTGAACTACCTGTTTGACCCTTCAGGTGTCCCAAACTCTGTTTAATTTCCACAGGGTTGCTGATGATTTTCTATCCTGCTGAAGGCTGTGAAGGGAAAGATGGGGTGCGTGGTCCACCCAGACAGTGAAGTCATAGGAACATGCCAACAAACGCTGGAAGGCAGCAGGCCTGGAAGAAGAACGGGCTCGCTTATTTACTAGTGCTTATATTTTCTCCTTGAGTCAGAGCAGAGGGAATGGGAGAGTGCTGCTTGCAACTTTCGTCTTTGAGTTCAACCAGTTTCTGCACTTACACCCTGACCTGCAACAAAAGGGAGGGCAAATAAGTGTGTTTGAAATAGCAAGTTCTGTGCTAGCTGCTTCTGCTCTGTATGATGGGATGCCAGGTCAGGAGAAGCTTTGAACTGGTGCTGCTTAAGCATTCTCCTTCATTATAAATTCTCTGAAGAAGGCTAAACATACGTTAACCCTAGAAGGTGTGATTCATTCCACTATGCCTGGAAGAATTACTTTGTAAGGTAGAGAGGGAGCTTAGAGCTGCTTTCATAAGACAAAGGAGAAACAAATGGATTTTTAAAAATTTTCTGCCCCTCATGTTTTTACAGACAATTCCTTTTCTCCAGACATAGTTTGTCTGCACTCTGTTGGTTCCCTTGGAAGTTGCCCTTTTTCTTGCTCCTGAGGGTTACCTGGAATTGCTTCCTTTGGTATTAATAACCCTCAGGTGTCTTCACAGCTTAGAAACTCCCGCTCCTTTCATGGTCCCTTTCACATGCCCCCATACGGTGATCTGGAAGTGTCTTCTTGCAAGCAGGGAGAGGTTGTTCCAAGGCCAGAGCTATCTTCCCCCCCTCCCCGACTCAGTGCGTTCTCCCCAGAGGAGCTGTATGTGAACCCAGTTACATGTCTGGGAGGTGCTGTCATGCCCTGCTTCTACACCGCAGACTTACTCTTTTTCTACAGATTTGTAGGATTTATGTAGAAGAATTCAAATACATATTATCAGGGAAAAAAAGAAAACCGACCATGTTCTTAGCTATTCATTGTGCAGTCAGAAGTGGGAAAAGCTTGTGTAGGGAGGTTGGACCAGATGACCTCTAGGGGTCCCTTCCAGCCTAAAACATTCTGTGATTCTAATACAACAATACTGCAGTCTAGATAAGTGTTAAGATAGAGGGTGAGATTGTGATGCAAATTTGAGGGAAAGGATATTGTGTCAGGATGGCTATACCTCAGTTTCTTCAAGTTGTTAACAATGTTAAAGTGTGTTGTGGAGTTAGACCACAGGCACCTTTGGTTTTTAAGGATTAGTGTTTTAATAGGTCCTTTTAAAGGTTTCTGCCCATGTTTTCAGTCTGTGACTATTGTCATGTCATCCTGATTCACTTAGTAATAACCTGGTGCAGTAGCATGAATGATGATGCCATATGTGGATTACTAGTTGAGAGTATTAGTGTTAAGAGCTAACTGTGATTTGGTAGTTAATATATTTATTACCAGTGGTTAAAGGTCTAAAATCAATTTCAAATCAACTGGGTCCGAAGTAATTCACTCTAGAATACCTAGAAAACTGCCTGAAATAATATCATAGACATCAGTGCTTGTCTTCTCCAAACTTCTGGAGATTCTGGAGGCCTGGAATTCAACAACTACTTCTAAAAAGTGGGAAAGGATTATCTAGTCCCCTAGATTATAGGCTTATAGGTCAGCTAGCTTAACATAGTTCCCAGGAAAAATGCTGCAACAAGTAGGTTATTAAACCTGAACAGTGATGAGGAGAGGAGAAAAGGTTAACATAGATCAGTTAAGCATAGCTCCCCACTGATAAATCCTGGTTCTTCCTGACAAGGTAACAAGTCTTCTGGGTAGAGGTGAAAAAGCAAATGACATAGATCTTCTCTCTATTAAAGCTTTTAAAACAGTTTAGTTCTGTCTGTCTGTCTCTAGCTTGCTTTGAGAATGTCATATGAAACTACATTGCCGTGAATAATAACTTGCTGGAAAACCACACTCAGTAACAGAAGTTATTAAGAGACTCATTGAATTGGAAAACAGATTTCAAGATTTAAAAAAAACCCCACTGTAGAAGTCTGTATTTGGGTAGTAGCTCACGTTTTCAGTCAGAAAATCTGTATGTTAGAGGTTATGCTTTTAAAGTTGAAGATAAAGGCAAAAGAAGCTGGAGAAGGGATTTGAGTTCAACAGAAGACACCTGATTACAGTTCAGAATTATCTTAATGTATGGGATAATTGCACTGCAAGAAGGAGATGCATTTTATTAGTGATAAATACAGGGCATGATGTACTGGCAGGAGTAAGCAGCTAAACAAATACAGAATGGGGGTAATTACTGGCTGGGCAGCAGTTGTGCCAGTGTATAACTGAACTATGTCCGGATTTACTCCATATTTGAAAGATTCTGACCAAAGTCATGGTTATCAGCTGGAGAGAGATCATAAGAGAGCAGTGAGGAAAATAAGGTGGTTAACTTCACGTGGGAGAGATTGAAGAGACTGTGGTCATCAAGAGAAGAGGAATCTAGAGGGAATTGGGTAATGTTCTTGATGGAGGAAGGAGAGGGGGAAAAGCAAAGCTGATGGGAAGTGTGAGAAAATGTTTGTTGGTTGTTTTGGTTTGTTTTTTTTTTTTTTTTCTTTCATTGGGGGCAGGAGAAATGAAATGAGCAAAAATTAAAGCGAGAGAGGCTTGAGTGTTAAACATTAGAAAGAGGACTTATGGTGATAAGAAATGTCTGGTGAAGGTGTGGGATTGGAGTCTTGAGTAATGAACAAGGCACAGATCTTTTGGGAGGGGCCTTGCGGTTGCATGTTCCTGCTGTTGTTAAGGTATGCACTAGGTGGCCTCCTGAGGCTTCTCCCCGCTTGAATGCTCTTCTGGTTTCAGTGGATGTTTCAAAGAAGGTACATACTGAAAACCAAAAATCTTTTTAAGGAATCAGAAGACACTGAATGGTCACATTTTTCTCGACATTAATATTCAAAATTATTTACTTTTTGCTAGCTGCATGTTCTCAATTTACATTACTGACATTGGCTCTTAGGCAAATATTTCTTGTAATTAGTTCATTTTTTCCAGGTGACAGGAATGGTATCAGAAACACAGCCTTGTTCAGAGTATAAACTGAAACCCACAGGCATGCAGTAGTTGACTGAAAGATATGAGTTGTCAGCTAAGTGAAATTATAGTGAATGCCATTTGCTGTGTCTACTGAATATATAATTCACTGTAAATGTATAATTAATAATTATTTACTCATCGATTCCAGTAGTACATGTGACCTTAAATGTTCTAATGCTGAGCAATGATGCTTTTCTTGCTGGTTGGCAGCGGAATTGCATATTTTATAGTCTGGGTTTTTTTGGGTTTTTTTTGTTTGTTTGTTTTTTTACAGGTTTTGGGCTGGATCCGAAATGGAGAGTCAATGTTAAATGCTGGGCTCATCACTGCTAGCTCTTTGCAGGAGGCAGAACAGTTACAGAGGGAGCATGAGCAGTTTCAACATGCAATAGAGGTAAAAACACCATTTCAGGTACCATAGCCAAGAATTCCTGTATTACAGTTCATGAGTCTCTGTAAATAGCACTGTTGGATTCATGATACAATATTCTGAGTTTAGGAAAAGGTGTTGAAATCATCTTAGGGCAAAGAGATAAAAAGCTTATTGGTAAGGTGGGGTTTTTTGTTCTTGTTTTGGAGCTGCAATTGCAGGTGAACACATCATCTCAGTACCTTTTTGCATCCTTGTGAAGTGATACACAGCAATTTTACTGGAAATGGTGTTTCTCTTTGTTACAATACAACATATAATGCTAATTCTTAAAAGCAAGAAAAAATGGAACAGCGAACATCAGTTTGTTTTTACTGATGTGGCCCTTTAATGTTTCCATTTTTCTTTGACAGATTTCACAGAAGTTTGTGTGGTGGTGTGTCCATTCTGCTGCCATCACTTCAAACTAAAATTGAATTGGTCATATCTCTGCAAAGCATAGGCAGAGAACTTAAGACTGACTGAAATGCAGTGTTACTAATTTATATTTACTCTCAAGGAACTTAGTGATACTGATTATATATAGGATATATTTTTTTAAGAACTTTACTTTTGTTGAAAGATTAACCAAAGTTACAATTATTTGAGAAAACTATTTTCCAAAGTACTCTATCTTGCAGTAATACCTTTATGTTCCTTTCATGGGGTTTTATGCTTCCCCCCTCTGCTGGTTTTTTTTTGGGGTTGTGTGTGTGTGTGGTTTTCTTTTGTTACAGTCTGCACTCTATGTACACTCATTTTGAGAGCTTTAGTAACTCTGAAGTATAACAATCATAAGACCTCTAGGTATTTGTCAATTTAATAATAAATTACTAGGAAGTTTAAATTCTGTGTTTTCTGGGTCATTCTGTACTCGGATATAATGATGCTTAATTAGAGGTTCTAGATTTTAGGCAGGTGTACATTTGCATAGAGAACCAAAGTTAAAAAATATGCTTATAATGAATCGAGAGTTACCTCTTGTGTTGGCCTGCATGCCTGCACCCTCACTTGCTCACTACTGATGTGCAAAAGATTGCAGTAAAGCTGTGAGGACAGTAATAGCAATCAAGCCAAAAAGAAGATACGTCCTTTGATCTTTTTTCTCACCATAAAGGAAAAGAAAATCAACCAGAAATTCATAATTATAGCGGAGTTTACTGCAACACAGATATCCCATGTGTGGCTATTGATTACAGACTGCTAGTCATTGTTGATTTGATGACACATCTCTACAGGATTTATTTCCTTTGTATTTGCATAGTGAAGTCATGGAGTGATGAATATTGCACAGTTATTTTCAGTTGATGGGTGTTTGCGCGTGTGTATCGAGGAGTCATTGACACGGTGAAAATGGGAGCCTTTGAGGTCTTCAAGAAAATGAAGCGCTCCGCCAAACTCCTTAATTTTCACCTCTTTTCAGAAAACGCATCAGAGTGCCCTGCAGGTTCAGCAGAAGGCAGAAGCAATGCTGCAGGCTAATCACTATGATATGGATATGATCCGGGAGTGTGCAGAGAAGGTTGCTTCCCACTGGCAACAACTGATGCTGAAGATGGAGGATCGTCTCAAGCTTGTGAACGCCTCTGTTGCCTTCTATAAAACTTCTGAGCAGGTAAAGATATGTGATCTGTGTCTGCCTTCATTAATTCTTCAGTGTGGAATAAAACAGCATTACCTAAAACAATGGTTGACCAGGTTTATCCGTGGTTATATCTACTAATTTGATAACAACTGCAGTTACACAAGAAATGAAAAAATGCAAAACCTTTTACCAGCTGCCTTAGCAAGAGAAACTAGAAGACAAAGACTTTTTACCAAGGACTATAGTGACAGGACAAGGGGCGATGGTTTTAAACTGAAAGAGGGTAGTTTTAAATCAGATGTAAGGATGAAGTTTTTTATGATGAGGGTGGTGAAACACTGAAACAGGTTGCCCAGAGACATTGCGAGCAGCCCATCCTTGGAAGTACTCAAAGTCAGGCTGGATGAGGCTTCGAACAACCTGATCTAGTGAAAGATGTTCCTGGCCATGGTGGAGGGGTTGGACTAGATCTTAAAGGACCCTTCCAACCCAAACCGTTCTATGATAAATGAATAGTGGACAACTTGTACTAGCTTCTAAGAGACTACAGTGTAATCGTTCTGGCTACACTTTGCTCCGGTTAGCAAAATTCCAAGAAGGTACCGTACCAAAGTGCAGTGCTTATTGGTGAAGACTGAAATCTTCATCTGCCTCTTCTATCACTCTCTCCTTTAATATTCATCAAATTCTTATTTTTAATTGAGAAAAATCCTGTAAAACATTTTCAAGATGAAATACACTGCACAAGTGCGTAAATGCCTTTGTGCTCGTTTCAAGTTTTGCTTAAACCATAAACAAGTTGCACAGAGATTTTAAGGGCAGTGCTTCAGATGGCTAATTCTGATTTTTGTGTGGGAGTCAGAGAAAAATCAGCTTCATCCTACTTGTCTGTAGGACAGTTAGGGGGAAGATTGGCAAAGTTGCTTCCTCTGCAATCGTATGTTAAGCCAAACCTGAACTATGCAGTCACAGAGGTGGAGGAAGATGTGCACCTTTAGGAATAGCCGCCTGGGCAATTCCACTCAAACAGGCCAATGCTTGTAGACCTACAGCCAAAGTTTGTTGTCATCTCTCACATCTCAGCCAAAACATGTCAGAAGCTAAGGTATATTTAAGGGGTGGTAGAAAAGTTTTCTATTTTTTTGGCTTGAATTTTGAATTTTTGTCTTATTGAATTATATTTGAGTTGGGCTTCTTTTTCCTGATAGGTGTGCAGTGTGCTGGAAAGCCTGGAGCAAGAATATAAGCGAGAAGAAGACTGGTGTGGGGGAGCAGACAAACTGGGTCCCAACTCTGAAACAGATCATGTTACTCCTATGATAAGCAAACACCTGGAACAGAAGGAGGCATTCCTAAAGGTAAGGTTTGCCAATCTTTTTGTTGTCTTCTGTGTCTTGGAAAGCATGCAAACACTCTTACAGTGCTGAAATACATGTGGAAAACAATAGTGCCCATTCAGAAGCTACAGGTACCTCCCAAACTACAAGGATTTGCTAAGTGTCACGTTAACTGCTTCTGACAGTGATTAGGAGAATACTGCCAAGTGCATAAAATTGTAGCCAGTTTTATAAATATAATTCCTGTTAAACTTAAATAGATGTCAGGTCTCCCACTGTGACTGATGAGGAACTGGGAATCACTGCTTTGAGCAACTGTCATTCTAAAAGAATGCTTAAAGGCTCCTGCTTTGGAAGAGAAGAGACAGTCACATAATGCCATTGCTGCCTGTGTGTCAGAGCAGCTCTCAGATGTACCTGGACTACAGTAGAGTACGGAAAGAGGAAATTGCTAGACAAGTATCTGGGAGTAGCTGGATTTGTGTCTGCAGATAAATGAACATTTCTCGTTCCAACCAATGTCCTAGTGAAGAAGGTTATTGATTATGCTGAATGTGTATGGCTAATTGCAAAGCAGTGTAACTAGCCCTGTGACCAAAGGCTTTTTCCAGCATCACCTTCTACTGGACTACTAAGAGTATGAAAACTTACTTTTATTAAATGCCCTTTTGTTCTCAGTGCACGGGTGAGAACATTCAAAAACACATTAGCATATCTCCAAGTATAATGTCAAATAGACCTTCCTGTAGCTGGATTGTGAGTTACCAATCTTTGTTTTTAAACAGTGTAAGTGACTTACTGTCTTTGTTCCTGAATTGAACCATGCTACTTTTATCTAACCTTTTAAAGTAGCATCTTGTGTTCTACTTATTAAAAAATAACACAGCCAGCCCATATCTAGTACTTGGTGTACATTAAGATGAAGAAGGCAGCTAAACTGGGTATTGGCAATAGAGCAGCGAGCAAGCTCTCAATGCCTTGTCTTAATATTTTAAGGGCATGTTTTAATATTGTAGCACTTCTGGGAGCATTTACTTTTTGCTTAAATTACTGGTGGATGTTTTGGAATATCCAGGTGAGTATATAAGCATGTGCACTCTGTTTACACAATAAATAACTTCAAGTGGCACATACAGAAAACAAGCATATCTGTGAGCTCTGAGTCATGCTGAAAGCTCTAGAGCAGGTAGTTGCTTTTCAGGATCTTCAGATAAAAAAGAATCACATTTTCCTTGGAGTTCGATTTTGTTTTGTTTTGTTTTCATTCCCTGCTAGATAAGTAAGGATTAGCCATTCTTTGTTGGGTAGACTGTTTTAATGGTTGGATTGGCTTTACTTGTAGAAGGATTTAACAAGCAACACTTCCTAAATTGGAGAGGGTGGGAAATGCACAAAAGGGGAGTGAGGAAGGTCCTTCATCTCTTTCTGGATGTATACTTCTGCATCTTCAAATGAAGTAATATTGCTGACTTTCCAGGCTTGCACGCTGGCTCGGAGGAATGCTGATGTCTTCCTGAAATACCTGCACAGAAACAGCGTAAACATGCCAGGGATGGTGACACACATCAAAGCACCTGAACAACAAGTCAAAAGTAAGGGGTTTCTTGGTTTTTTTTCTCCAAATAATGTGATCATCACATGCTGTGATGTATGTGATAATGGGAGAGTGAAGCCTGCCCAAGTGGAAAGGGTCCTGTCAGGCTTAACAGGAAATAATTAAAATTGCTCGTGCACTTTGAAGGAGCTGCCAGTTGTCAAATTATGTTATACTCAAATGAAGTTGGTTTGAATTTACTTATCTCCTGCTTACACTTAGTCTTCTTTCAATTTGAGACTCAAATGCACTGCTTTTGTTGAGAACATGAGATAGTAAACTTCCATATGACAGTGTTTGGTCTGAGGCCAAATGGGAGCTGATCACTGTAAGCTTACTCGGTGTGTTTTTGTGGTGCATTCTTCGAGTTCCTTGGGAGTGTCGGTGTGATATAAGACAATCTTTTGAAAAATGCCCTTGGGCCCTTCGTATAGATGAAACAGAATTAAGGGACTTCTCAAAGTGTAGGATAACTGACATCATTTTTAAATTAGATGTGTAGATAGGTAGTAGGTGAGGTGAGTCAGAGCTATTACATGGGCCCTGGCTTTTGCTAGGATTAATTCAATGTAGTGCATCTGAGTTGTAATGTGCACTGTGGGAAGTGAAGTAGAGAGAGAAATATGTAGGGCTTTCAGGGACAAAAGTACAGAAATTAATAGAGGATGCATAACTGATGGGTGAGATAGGCAGAATAGAGATCGGAGAGATTCAGAAATAAAATATTGCATTTTACAGATTTATTTGCCAGTCTTATTCCACTCAATGCATTTTGAAGCTGTGACTGAACACTCAGGCCATGCTACAGACTCAGAACCAGAGATGTCCAATTATATAATTAATTACTGCTTGCAGCTACCCAGAAGGGAATTATGCAGAGGATGGAGCCAAACTCAGAGAAACATGCAAGAGGACCAGAGGAAAAAGTTGCAGCAAGGAAAATTCTGAATATGAGGAAAAAGTGTTAACAGCAAGAGTGAGAATACTGAGTAGAGCAGGTAGCCCAGAGAGGTAGTGGAATCTCTGCCCTTGAGTTTTTTAAAAAATCAGTTGAACCAGCCCCTTTTGAATGTTAGTCCTGTTTTGAGGAGGAGATTGGAACAAATGGCCTCCAGAGGTCACTTCCACTCTAAAATACTTGATGACTCTGTTAGAAAAGGACATGCTCACTGCTGCACTATACTACAGGGGAAAAGAGGTTGTATTAAACTTACCCATGTATTTGACAGTACTCAAATTGAAAATCTCCCTATGTTATTTTTTTTTTTTACATTGGAAAGAGAATAGGGTATTTCCCATACTTTTCACTCTTAAGAAAATAATTGGATTGTGGCTGTTGAAACTTTGAGCATGTAGAACTAAGGCAAGGGATTGTTTTTCCTCTGCCCCCAACACATCAACATTTGTAAAACTGTACAAGACATAATGTCAACACAAATGCTGGCAGTATCAATAACTGAAGAAGTGTTACTGAAATTTGTCACTTGGCTTTTATCTTAGTAGTAAACAAAAGAAACAAAGCAGAAGCAAGCACTAAGTTGTAGCTACCATACTTACTGAGTATAAGAAAGAAATGTTAGTGGGTTTAGACAAATTTTTTCAAGTTCAGCTTTGAAATCTGTGTAAACAGTCATTCTGAGACAGATAAATGTGTTCAGATGAGGAAAGAATGGAAAAGTCTCTGCTAATGCCCTTTAAGAATAATTTTATGTCAGAACCATAGTGCTATGCATGTTCTGTGTACATTTAAAATTCTGGTTGAATGATGCATGTTTTCAAAGCAACAAAAATAGCAACAAAAATCCCTAAGCAGGAAAAAGCTGTCTGCTCTAACACTTTTCTCCCTGCAAGGTATCTAATATAAGCTACTGGGAATTAAACATGAGTCAAGATAAAACTAGCAAGGAGTCTGCTTTTAGATCTCAATGGTATGGTGGTAGCTGACCATAGGATTTAAAAGTTCACTCTGATCTTTCTGTTGAAATACACATGTAAAGAAAAAAAAAAGTCTTTTCTAAATAGAGGAAAAAAATGTGTTTGCTTCATTTTGATGAAAGAGAGATTACGTGTGTTCTGCTGCACTCCTACTCAGGTGTATGTTGTGTCAGACTGTCATCAGTATATAGTAATATAAAAACACTTCAAAAATTTGAGTAACGCTTGAGTTTCTGCAGAACTGCTGAATGTTTTTCAGAAACCCAATGCAGTGATTTTAGTTGATCTTTATTTCCAGCAGCAGATTACGGCATCTGTAAGAGCAGTGTCTTAATCTAGGTAAGTTTAGTTAAGTGTGTGCTTTAGGAGGCACCAGGAATCTCGATGGTACTGAATCCTGAGAGGTATCCTCGTGTCCCTTCGTACCAGTGTAAATAATTTCCTGTCTTTGCTGTATGGCCTGCGACTGACCATAGTGCAGGAACTTGTCTAGCGGTGCTTATATTTTTAGATAGGTTGATAGAGAGTGCATGATACACAGAGACAGCTGAAAGCAATCTGAGCCTGGAGAACAAGATGAAAGTTTAGGAAGCAATCCTAAAAGCGTTGGAATCAAAGAAAATGACAATATTGACAATAGTGCAGAAGGCTTGAGATAAAGCTGCTCATCCAAACCTAGTATTAAATATTGATGTTCTACAATTTCCTTTGAGTATTTTATAGATTATTTTTTTCCTCTTCCTTGTCAGTCCAAGAAATTAATGACAGTAACACTAACGGTGCCCAGCCAGATATCTCACTGGCTTGCCATCTGTGTCATGTCCTGACACAACAATGCTGTTCCAATTAGCTAAATTCACCTTGCTTGCTCTTTGTCAGAACTACTTCGCTTGCATCACTATCAAGATGTCTCTTTATATGGTGTGTGCACTCGGGTGTATTGCATTGTATAATGATAATTGTGTTCCATCCCTCCACCTCCTCCCAGTCCCTGAAATCTGGCATGTATTCTGAGCAAGGGTTTCAGAGCTGGCGTAAGGCAGAAATAAAACTGAGAAAGCAGGTGAGGCTCATAGCAGATCAGCTCATGGCTTGGCTAAGGGACAGATCAGTTGAGGCATATCTGAGGGTAGCCTACCCAGCAGGAGGACAACCTTGGCCACTGTGACCAAGGAAAAGCAAGGCCTGGGTGATGTCAGTGCTCTGGGCGAGTGGGAATACGGTGCTTCCAAGCAGGAGGATGTTGGCAGTGATGCAGACAGGTTTCATAATCCCTAAGGAGGCTGTGACAAATGCCTGTAATTGGTCCCGGATCACTGATAGAGAGAGGTGCTTCTTTTCCAAGGCTCCTTTTATTTGCACTTCTCTTGTCAAACCATTTCTTGGAGTTGTTAGCTTTTAGGGTGTAAGGCATGGTGAACCTGGGCAAGAGAATGCAGAGGCTTTAAAAGGTCTAGCACCTGACAGCCTCCATTCATAAATATGGAAAGTAGACAGCTGTAGGTATAAGTAGAAGAGAAAGTAAAGTGTTATTGTGAAGAATGAGCCTTTTTTTGTAGTCTCTTCTGGTAGACCTCCCCTTGGGTTTTGTGCAGTTCTGACAGAATCACGTGCCAGAGACATTGAGTGTCCCCATTCCTGTACTTCAGCTTGCTGCAGGGTTGCAGTAGCTACAAAGTCTGGTAGGGCTGCTGCTTGAGAAGAAGCAGTGGGTGCAGTGAGCTTCACAAGAAAACTGCTAGGTTTTCTTTGTTGGAAGAAAAAAATTCAATAAACATTAAAGAAGCAGAGTTCAGATAAAATCTTCTGCATATTGTAAGCAAAAGGTCTTTGCTAACCAGGAAGAAGTTATAAAACAGACATGGAATTACAGGTAATGGTGGAATTTGAGTGCGACTTGTCAATGGCAGTTTCTCGTGGTGAGGAATGGAATTTCTAATTGTGGACTTAATTATTTGGTTACCCAGAAATTCTCTCAAAGCTCAATGAACACCGTATTTGAACAAGTCATGGTTTTGATTACCTTTTTTGAAGGGGAATTACAAAATTGGTAGTTGTGTACTTTTTAATACTTGTGTTTCTATACATTTAATATCTGCATATGTTGCATTTGTTCTTGTAATGGCTTAACGTTATGTATTTGCCCATATGTATTAACTTATTAAAATATTTTATAGGAGACTGGTTTATTCAGAAAACTTTTTTATTAATAGGAGATGTTAAACATCTTACGTTTGTTTGTGCACGCTTGTTCTTTCTGAGGAATCATCAGGAACCATCTTTATCAGGCTGCGTTTTCAATTCTGTTATAAGCAGTGGCAGTCCCCATATGAAAACTATTTGAGAGAAAAAAGGTGTCAGTAGTAAGTTTTAATTTCACCTTTAGTTTCTTTAGCCAACATTTCTGCAAATAATAACGAAAAAGAAACACTCTGTTTCACGAATATCAGTAAAAAAACCCCAACAAAATGAAGTGTAACAGAAAGAGTAAGGGTATTCTAAATTTTACAGTATAAAGTACTTTATTCTGCTGATTTTAATGTGATATTTCAAAATTGGTTGTCATAACCTCTATTGAAACTATTTTCATTTCTTCAGATATCTTGAATGAACTCTTCCAGAGGGAGAACCGTGTGCTGCATTATTGGACCATGCGTAAAAGACGTCTGGATCAATGCCAACAGTATGTGGTGTTTGAAAGAAGTGCCAAACAGGTAAAAATCCTCTTCAGCGTGATAGAGGTTTGACGTACACTGACTTGTGCCGCAGTAACAAATTTGCCATTGACTTCAATATTTCAAATGGCTGAAAGATCAATGATGAAAATATAAAGTAAGTGAAAAGATTTGGTTTTCTTTTAATACAGGACAACAAAATCTGTTGAGGCAGAGTGTCCTTACTGCTGTAACTTAAAGGTAGTGGTTCTGCTTCTGCCAGCTTGATCTGGTACCGGTGAATCTCATTTTAGCAAGCTTGTATTTGACAAATTGTCATGCTTGTTAACTTTTACACACACACATAATTTGACCAGGGAAATAACAGACGACAACATTTTTCTCAGATGTTGAGAGGAGAAAAACATCTAATTAAGTTGATTGGCAGTTCTAAAAAACTGACAAGTCGGATAACTCATTAAACAATAATAACTGAATCACTTTGGTTCTACAGTTCTGCGTGTACTTGGTTTCATGGTTTCTTGCATCGTAGATCCGCCGCTTTGTATTTTGTTGAATTTATCAGTCTGGAAAGAACTATTAAGTAACTACCATGCACGCACACAAAAAAATCTCCTGCTTGAATCAAAACACAAGGCATAAAAATAAGCAGGGAGTGCCAAGGCAAAATTAGTAAATGGAATTATCTGCAATGGTTTTATACTCTTATTTTTCAACTGGATATAGGACAAAGAAAGGAAGCGATCTGTTCCTGTTCTGCAGAAATGGACCCAATGGCCACAGTGTGAAATACAGTTAGATCTACTTTAAAGGACCCAAAAAACCCACTTTTTTATTTCTTTCTGACAGACAGTGTAGACAGGGGTTTAAATACTAGTGGTCTGTCTTAATCTCTTGAAAGATTTCTTAAGTCTGTCTTTCCTGCTTTTACAAAGAAAATAATGCAAGATAAATCTTGGTGTGAAGTTAAAGATTAATACCTCTTTAAAACAACAACCCCTTCCCTGACCCCTCCCGTCCCCCCAGCTTTTGAATAACCTTAACTCCAACCTCTGCCAAGCATATGACCTATTTGCTTTTGTATAGAGATTACTGACTAACATTCAAACACTGGAGATAAAGATCTGTCAGCATTTTCATTGTAAATCCCATTTTTCAGCAATCACCAGTTCAGTCATTGCAAAGCAAACCAAACAGTATAGGGACTC
The DNA here is from genome assembly GCA_033439905.1 of Ceryle rudis. NCBI lineage: Eukaryota > Metazoa > Chordata > Aves > Coraciiformes > Cerylidae > Ceryle > Ceryle rudis. Next base: position 20,781 of record JAAGNO010010040.1, on the reverse strand, counting down.
CACACTGATTAGCCAAAAAAAATGGAAACTTTACTGTCTTCATTTAGATTTTTGTTCAGTTGAAAGAACCCATTCTTGGAGTTTTCGGAACTTGATGCCCTGCAATGGGAGCAGGTACCATAGTAGTTTTTGAGGACATTCCAGAGTTGAGAGCTCACCTGATCACTAAATTGATTTCTCCAGATCTTATACTATGAAACATGCTTCCAACAGACAATCCTGACCCTCACATAAGACCTCATCTAAACTGTAGGAATTAACACTGAGGTGAACTTTCTGTCACATTGTGGCTCTAAGAGATTTGCCAAAAAGTTAAAAAAGGGCAGCGCTGGGGGAGGGGAAGATTTTTTGTTCATCATTCATTACAGCATTGTCCAATAAACCCACCTAAAAAAGGTAAAGGTTAAAAAGCTGAAGACAAGTAGTATCAAAATAAATGTTATTTTTAATATCAGAGATAGACTTGCTGCTTGTCCATAGTAGTCTTCACTTGCAAAGATTGACATTAGAGTAACAAGGTGTATCATACAGGTGGTTAGTTAAGTGTCCATTTTCTTGTCATAGGCCTATCTCAGCAGGCTTGCATCTGCACTAGTATGTGACTAGTTAAATGTCATCCTGGTGTTCACATTCAGTGTTGAATTTTGGAGGCTTTCTACTCTGTACCAAGAGGCAAAACCATCCCAAGCGGAAGGAAGAGAATAAAACTTGTTCAGTGACAGTCTTGATGAGCATAAATTGGTGGAATTATAATACAGATGATGCCTTTTCTGATTTGGTGTAAGGTTATGGTCTTGGAAAATACATATCTGGTGTTCACCAAGGCAAAGCTTTCCCTATTCTTGGTAATGTGCATAGATGAAAGAGTAAACTGTAAGTATGAGAGAGAAAAGGAAGGATGAGGACCCAATAACAATCTACAACTTTTTGTCTTGGGATAGTAAATGTTTGTCTAGAGCTGTGTGCATTTACAGAACCGCAGAATCATTACAGTTGGAAAAGACCTTCAAGATCATGAAGTCCAACCATCTACCTGACATTATCATGACCCCTAAACCATGTCCTGAAGTACCATGTCTACATGTGTTTTTTTTAAACACCTCCGGGGATGGTGCCTCCACCACCTCCCTGGGCAGTTTTACTGGACATGCAGAAGATACACATGCAGTTCATAAAGGAAGTTCTAAGCAAGCTGCATTCAATTCTTTGAGCATCTGATATTGGCTTTGTCAGAAACAGGAGGTTTCTAAGTTCATGTACCTCTGCATACTGCTGTAGTAGCCTGTATTTAGAGCTGCAAAATAATGATAATGTCAGTCTTCAATTACATTTATATTTTTACTGTTATGAGGCAGTTTGAGAGGACTGTCTTTTTTTTTCTGGTAGCCAGAGGGTGGGACTCCTCACACCCACGGAGTTACACTTAAAAGGGCAGCAAATATTAATGTGAGTAGAATGTAGGTAATAACTTGGATCAGCATGGCTCATCTTTGTGAGGGTGAGGTGCCAGCATGTGGAAGGAAAACAGTTATAATTTACAGTTCTTAGATTGTGTCTTTTACTACCTATAGATACATTAGTTGGTTGAACTGATAGATCCCACCATTCCTCCTCTGCTGCACACTTAATTACTAGGAAACATGTAACTACAGACCATACTTCAGATACATGTCAACCACAGAGTGAAATGACAGTTGAGTCTTATGTGCCTGGAAAGTTTAACCTACACATTTGGCAGTCTTATGTATATTTTTGTAAGTTGGAAAATGCCTGTTTCCGAGTACAGCTGTCCTGTGTTGCACAAAAAAAGTGCTATTTGCTCGGCTGGGGAGTATATGTACAAAACTATAGACGTAGTCAGTTAGAACCTTACTATGGTCCTGTAGTAGTGGACTTTGCTGAGGTACTCAGATTCATGTGTCAGTTGTACAATTCTTTAAACATTGTTTCATAGACTAAGTGAATTATTTGAGAGCTACAGACTTTGATATTGTAGAGATATTAGATGATTGCCACAAGTGACAGAGACTAAAATTTGCCTATGGCCAATCTGTGTTTGTGAAATACTGATTACAGGTGGTTTCTACTGGCAGAAGTGTGTTGCCCTCTCTCTTACATTTCTTTCATTATTGTTTCATTTAGGCTCTGGAATGGATTCATGACAATGGGGAGTTTTATTTGTCCACACACACTTCCACTGGCTCCAGTATCCAGCACACTCAAGAGCTGTTAAAAGAACATGAAGAATTTCAGATCACAGCAAAGGTAAAATAAATAAATAAAATTATGTAAGATTTATAAAAAATAAAGCAACTGAAATTCCCACCTCCAGAAAGAATCCCCAAGGATGTGTCCATCACAGTGTGTTTAGTTGCAGTGGCTTTCTCTGTATTTCACTAGGAAAAGAATAAACCAAAAGATAAGAAGATAATCAGTGTTACTGGAATTCCATAAGCCCTATGTGCTGGTGATTTCTCATGATAAAAGTGTCATGAGGTAGCTTAAAAATGTTTTTAGAAACCCTGCAAACCTTGCAGGGCCTTTGATTTCTGCTTTTATATCCTCATGTCTGGGAATTACTGCATATTCATCTAGGATATAAATACAACAAGGCATATTATTA
>JAAGNO010010040.1:0-18058 GCA_033439905.1 Ceryle rudis | reverse complement strand
TTTCTGCTTTTATATCCTCATGTCTGGGAATTACTGCATATTCATCTAGGATATAAATACAACAAGGCATATTATTATTCAGCTGTGATTTAATGAGAAGATAGTAGAAAAATTAAAGCTTTACTACTTAGGTTACTTAATTTAGTAAAAGCATTCTCTGATTTCGCTGTAACGTTTTGAGTTGTGGCAGCATTTTGTTATTCTACATCTCTGGAGGCAGCTGTCACTTGTGAGGCTTTACCAGTTTTCACATATGAGAGACAGACAACTAGTGTGTGACTGAAGTACCTGACCTGAGCTTATGTAGCTTTGTCTGTCTCTGTGTTTTATTTTGTCACCTGTTCAAACTGTCACCTGTTTCCACCTCTTGGCTCTCCAATCTTCATAGAGAAATAATAGAGCCCAAGAAAGTAACCAAGTGTTCATTTGCTTCAAGGACCGCATCGGAGATGAAGTTGGTCGTGGATCATAGGGGAAGGGAGAAAGAGAATCCAGAAACAAGAGAGATCACTTTTGCTTTTCAAACCTGGATTTTCTTCCTTCTGAATTTTGCTCCAGCCTTTGTGCTGCTGGATGCCTTCCAGCATGCAGAGCACCCCTGCCCCCCTTGTTTCCGCTGTCAGTCAGCAGATGACGTGGGTGCCCCTTTTGAAAGGATGTCATTAGTGCCCCTCCCTTGGCATTTTGCTACCTGTTGGGAGGATGTATTAGCTTTTGCTAATTCCACAGTGAAAAGAAATGCTTGGATGAGAGACCATTAGGAAACAAAAAGAATTTTACTGGGGGGGGGGGGGGAAGACAAACACTGTTGATTTTCCAACTGACATGAAAGAGTTGAGCTTTTATTGACTTACTGCTTAACTGCTTGTTACAAGGGTCCTGACAGGAGACTTTACTCGGAGAGAGAGGGGTGGAGGTATAAACTCATTGGTTGCGGATTAGTTACGGTTTACATGAAAGTAAGTGCATAGTCTTAGGCAGCCTGATAATTGGGAAAAGCACTTTGTTACAGATTTGGTGGTGGCTACTTCTTCTCTTAGTTTCTCTCAAACAACTATGTGACAACAAAACATAATATAAAAAAGATCTAAAGAATATAGTCTTAATCCATTAAAGTATAAAGCATATAACAGGACTTAATTTCCAGCTCAACACTTCAGTGATGTCTAAAGGAGGTAGATTCTTGAGGCTGTGAGCCCAGTCCAATACCATTGCTTCAGTGGTAATGAACAAAATACCCTCTTTGGCATCAAAACCCCTTGGCATTGATGTGATGAGAATACCCGTGCTCTGAAAAGCTTGCCTAGCAGAATTTAATCTCTGGGTTAGATATGGAGGACATTTTTGAAAGAAAAATAGACAACCTGCTTCTAGTCATGCAATAGTAAAACTCAAGGAAACCAATATGCATCTTCTGATATTTTTATTAAGAAAAGGTATCTGTTTAAAGGAGTTCTGGGAAAAAAGAGAAGGAAGCTAGCTCCTTTGATAGCTTCTCCAACTGTACTTAGTAGCAGGTTAAGCAAAATGACCCCTTTTGTGACAGGTAGAGCTAGTAACTGTTTGATATTTTCCTGTTTTCATAGCAAACCAAAGAGAGGGTGAAGTTGTTGATACAGCTGGCCGATGGCTTTTGTGAAAAAGGGCATGCTCATGCAACAGAGATTAAAAAATGTGTCACAGCAGTGGATAAGAGGTACAGAGACTTTTCCCTGCGCATGGAGAAATACAGGACCTCTTTAGAGAAAGCTCTGGGTATTTCCTCTGATTCCAATAAATCGGTAAGAGAAGTTTGAGTGTGATGACAAACAAGCTTTGCTTGCATTTTATTTACCTATTGTTTTCTCCTGACTCCTTCCTTAATCAATTCTTCCTTTCTTTAATAAAGAGCAAAAGCTTGCAGCTGGATATAATCCCAGCCAGTGTCCCCGGGTCAGAGGTGAAACTGCGCGATGCTGCTCATGAGCTTAATGAAGAAAAACGAAAGTCTGCCCGCAGGAAAGAGTAATAAATTTATTTATTTTTAATCAGTGAGAATGCATAAATCAGTCCCGATAATGAAACAACTATTATGGCTTGTCTGGCAGCTTAGAAATTGGATAAATTGCAAAAAGAGTTACATTACTCAATAGCTCTTGCTGCATTTCATTCACATGCTTGTTCTAACAGATAACTCCAGTATGTCAGAATCTTAAACTTTCAAAATTATGATAGGCTTCTTTTAACAGCTTTTTCTTCTTTTTAGAAATAATGTGAAATAAATGTGGGAGGAGGGAGGGGGCACAACAGTTAAATGACTGTAGCAAGTGAAAAGCATTTCAGAAAAAAAATTGTTCTCCTTCACCATTTATTTTTCTGCTGGTTAGTAACAGAGGGATGCTACCTCTTACGTTTCCTTCGTCTGTTGTCTCTCTTCACATTTCAGTTCTCAGATTTTTCTTGCAGCAGTGGAAAAAGCAAAAACTGATGAGGAGAAAGATGTGTTCTGATTATTATTCATAATGATCTAACAAACTGAGATTTGATTATTCTTTCTGTTGTCACCTAAGGTTCATTATGGCTGAGCTAATTCAGACAGAGAAGGCTTACGTAAGAGACCTCCGGGAATGCATGGATGTAAGTGTTCTTTTTTCACTAATCTTTGAAGACAGGATTGAATCTGTGGCTTTCTGTTTCCTTCTGGTTTTACGGGCCAAGCATGATTGGTTTGCAGTCACAGGACCAAATTAAGTATCTTTTCTGCTAGTAAGAAGAAATTTGGAATTACATTTGATAACAGCCACTTTGGAATTCATCCTGTATGTTTTGCTTTTATCAGTACTGAGTTTCAGTATTTACTTCTTTCCCAGTTCATAAACATGTGGAGTTTTTTTGTTTGTTTGTTTTAGAGAGGGGAGGGAAAAGGGAGGGGTTTACTTTATTTGCTTTGCTAGCACTAGAGAAGAGCTTGTGTTAATTCTCTTATTATCTGTATCACATGTTCTGCTACTAGCTGACTTTTTGAATACAAATTCAGAGAGATTCCATGGAAGAGTGCCCAGTAATTGTTATGCTGAAGCAAGTAGTATTCAGTGTTAGCTGTTACACAAAGCATGAACTTCTAGACAGCAGACATGACCTTGATAAGGAATATCCTGAAGCGTTAGAGGTTGTCAAGAACACCATGCATTTTAAATGATGAAGTCTCAGGGACTATGTTAAATTGTCAGTTTCAGAACTTGAATTTTGCTGTCAAAAATCACAAGGTATATTGGACACAACAGGTACTGTCACAATTGGAGATGCTGATGCTGCTTGATCCTTCCCCGATTTCTCTCCAGGAATGCATGTTTACAGATACCTGGGTGCTTCTATTGAGAGTTTATCATGATTTTTCATGCATCTTTTTTGTTCTGGGCAGACATATCTATGGGAAATGACAAGCGGAGTCGAGGAGATCCCACCTGGCATTGTAAACAAAGAACACATTATCTTTGGAAACATGCAGGAAATCTATGAGTTCCACAATAAGTGAGTGACTTATCTTCCATTTCCATATTACTGCTATATCCAAACGATGACCTAAGGGATTTCCTAGTGAAAATATTGTGCTTATGAATAATGGATGCTTTTCCATAAAAGAAATCTAAAGGATTTCTTCTTACATTGCTAGATTATTTCAGTTGTTGCTTTTTGCCGCCAGGTGGGTACACCATTAGAAACTGTATTTTTCAGTCTTGGACATCTTTCAGTTTTTAACAAATTACTTGGCTATGTGACAATTTTGCTATAGATTTTCTAGTTCTTCTAAAGAGATGGAAACCACTGAACTCAATAGAATACAGATAAGCACCAGTTAACACCAGTTTAAGACTCTCATTCCTTCAGAACCCTTATTCCTGATTTCCAGGTATGACTGCTAGTGGGGAAGGGCTTCCTGCGCTTTCTTGGCTCTTTGAAATTTCTGTGAAGATGCCCCACCATTGTTAAATTTACTTGAGTACAGAGCATGAAAGAGGCTTGTCTGCTACCTTTCTTCTGAGTGGAATGGTTTCTAGGCGGTTCTCTGTACAGAAGTCTTGCTCTGAATCTTCCCTCTTTGTTAATTCATTGACGTTTGTATTGGGTTCTGATTCTTTTAAGTAATAAAATATACCTAGCATATTCTAGAACCTGATTTTACAGTCCTTTGTATGGTTTGCGTTAACTTGAGCATCCAAAAAGTAAAGTCACCTTTTTCTTGAGATGAAGGCTCTGAAACAGTAGGAAACCTTGACAGAGAACAACAGCAGTTATTGAATTTTTGTATACTCCTATTTGTTAACTGCGTGTCTGCTGGATCAATTTCTTATCTTCATGTCAGAATTTGTATTGAATTACATTCTGTATTGCTTCTGTTATTACGTATTTTTATCCACTCCTGTTACCTTTATTTCTTTAACTTAAGCTGTTGGTATGAGTTACAGCAAGTTTTCTAGCCACCTTTATTCAGAGACAATAGATCAATATCAGTTGCTCTAATGAAAATGTTTCGTGTGTCTTGTTTGTTTCTTTTCTACCCATAGTATATTCCTCAAGGAGCTGGAAAAATATGAACAGTTACCAGAAGATGTTGGACACTGTTTTGTTACTTGGGTAATGAAGTCAGACTTATGTTTATAAGTAACACGGGAGAGATAGGAAGCATGAAGGGTGAATTACTGCTCTCAGGTCCCTTTTTAACTTGTAAAATTTGTAAAAATACCTCTTTCTTCAAATATGAGTAAAAGATTTGTGTATCTTTAACTGGGAGAAAAAAAAACAACCCATAAAATTAGGGTACTGCTGTCAGATGTCAGCGCTTAACTGTGTTTGAAGCTTATGCAAGTGGTTTAAACCTGCAGTCAGGCTTGGTTTGGCATCTTTGTCTTAGCTTTGAATAATCTGCTTTTGCATACATTGATACTGTTTTCAGCCTTACTTCTCTGTTTTCTTATGCTGCCAGTTTGATTGGGAACATAATTTTGTATAGTTCCATTTCTTGAGAGATGATGTGCTCTCTGATTACTGTAAAAACTTTGAGACATAAATGATGCTCTCTGCTAACCTGTATAAATTTGCGTTTTGTTCTGCAGGCAGACAAGTTCCAAATGTATGTTACTTATTGTAAAAATAAGCCAGATTCTACCCAGCTGATATTGGAACACGCAGGAGCATACTTTGATGTAAGTACTTCCATTGTCCATCTCAAAAGCATGCTTTAGTAGTTTGAATCATGTACTGTAGATATGCTGAGTGCCTAATTTCCTAAGAAAATGCAAGTTTCTTGGTACTAATGCTGCAATTTATAGAATCACAGAATCACTGTGGTTGAATGACCTTTAGGATCATCAAGTCCAACCATTATCTAAATCTGCCAGGGCCACTACGACACCATATCCTCAAGCACCATATCTAGATGGCTTTTAAATACATTCAGGGGTGGTGATTCAACCGCTTCCCCAGGCAGCCTGTTCCAGTCTTTGATAACCTTTTTGTTATAGAAGTTTTTCTTAATGTCTAAGTGTCATGAGTCTAATTAGACTAATGTCTAATTAGTCTTTAGTGTCAGCTTAAGAGAATCTTGTATGTCACATGGTTAAGTCAAATCACATGTAAAATGTCACTGTCACATATCAGAGCAGTTCAGAACTGGAAGCACGTTCTGGCAGCAACAACTGAGACGTGAATCTTCAGCTTTCATTGGCACGTTCCACAAACCTTAGCATATTGATGTGCTTAGTTTGCATTGTATGTAATAGAGATGGAAATCTTTGTTAACTTTTTGGAGCACCATCAAGTTGTAATTGGATGTTGTGGTAATTTAGTTGACTGCTATTGGTCAGAGCTGCTAAATTGATCACCTTGCATATTCAGTCCCAAGGTTACTTGGTCTACATGTAATAGTCCATTTAAGAAATGTAGCAGCTGTTAGAGGTCGGAGGGAGGAATTTTGGCCATACTACATGAGTTTTGGTTGAACGTGTATTTACAGATGACTTGAATAGAGTGTTCTCTACCCCTTTTTGTTTCCTTCTCTGCTGTGCTGAGCCACTAGCTGTGTAGTGACACCACTACATTTTTAAGAATTGTTTGTAGAAGTAGAGGGCAAAAAAATCCGAACAAACCCTGAAGTTCTTGGGGTTATTTCAAAAGTCTATCACTGAGGAGATGGGAATACTAAATATTGCCAGGAAAAGCCTTTCTTTGAAGCCTCTGTTAAGTTTTCGGTGTTTGAAGAAGAGCAGGTAAATTACACTGTGTATGCAGAGTTCTCCATCCCCTAGTCCACCTAAATTTGATTAGAAATGTGAAGCTGAGCACAGGTACCTTTAAGTGTTTCCACTGATGCCACCAGTGGACCATGTGAAAATGTTACATGTATTCCATCTTGGGAATTTCTGATATTGTAATCATGGTTAGAAAGCACATAGCTGTGGTGCATAACTTACTGTTGGAAATTGTGTGGGTAAAATATATCTGATGCTGTGATAAATGGCAAACACCAGCCCTGAAGGTCAGCCATGATCAGTACTCGAAATCTGTAATTATCCCATCGAATTATCATTTAATTCTGTTTTCCTCCTTTAGCTTTGTGAAGAACATTTTTTTGTTGTTGTGGCATTTTTCTTTGAGTGTTTGACAACCTCTTTAGCTAGAAAATGTTACTTTGTGCTCCCCCTTGTGGGGGAAAATGTTTTCTGTGACAATTTGTATTTAAACTAGCAAGTGATGCTAAAAAGCTTCCACCTCAGCCTTCCTGTGATAGTCCTGGCTGTTCCCCGGAACACTGAAATTTGTTTTCTCTCTTGCAAGTCACACAACAAATACAGACTTTTACTTTTTTAAGAAGAGTCGTTGCCACACGTTCGATATCCCCAGTTGTTGATCTTTCGCTTTGTTTGTTGAAGCACTTTGCAGATACTTTTGTACAAAGTAAGCAGGCAGAAGCGCAACATAACTATTTACTGTGACTTGAATATATCATCATCGTGTCTTTTTTAGTTTCTCCTTGCTAAACTAGAATTTGCAGTTAATGTATGTCATTGTATAGCCCCCAAAGCAGTCTGTACCTGAGTGCTGGTACTCACAGACCTCCGATGTTTCCTTTTTTCATGTAGGAGATACAACAACGGCATGGACTGGCCAACTCTATCTCCTCTTACCTTATCAAACCTGTCCAAAGGATAACAAAATACCAGCTTCTTTTAAAGGTCAGTATTAATTCAGAGTTCTTCAACTGATTCTGCTGTTCTTAACAAGGAGGGCTGTTTTACTCTGCACTCTTCAGATTACAGCATCCTGGGCAGCCTCAAAAATTGCTGTGATATTTTTTACGAGACCAGGGAAAGTGAACGAAGCCATAAATAAGCAACTCTTTGTCCAGATTCTTGTAAATCAGAGAAGATACCTCTCAACTAATGTTTAGTTAGAAAACATAATTTGCATTTCCAGAGTAAAGAAGTAATTAATGGCCTTATAGACAAGCGCATTTTTGTAATAGTTTCTGCAACAAATTTTGGCACGCCTGTAGCTATAGATATCTTTATATATAAAACTGTAATATAAAATATATAACTATGTATTTGTATATATGTGTGCATCTACACTCAGACTGAGTACCTGTACAGCAGTTTGCACAAAACAGTTGTTACTTGTAATGTTGCCTGGAAATGTCAAGTAAATAGAAGCTGTTAAAATAAACAAACCTTCTGGAAGCCTGTAGTTAGAGCCTTTGCTCAGTGGCCAGATGTCTTGCTGACTGAGCAGAAGTGTTCTTGACCTGCTCTGAGTCTCCATTAGGTAGCCTTGCTTGTTTCGTAATAGGTGCCTTCAAGAGCAGTGTATCTGATCTGTGTCTCCTCTTTTTGAGAACTGCCAGGGATGATGTTTTTTAATGTTCTGAAAAGCATTGCAGGCTATTTCAGGTCACATTGGATGGAAACAAGTCTGTCATTTTTGACTGAAACATATTATTTGTTCTCCTCTTGCAAAAAGGTGCAGGTTGAATAAGTTAAAACTGCGAGAAATACTCCAGGCTGTGCTATTTCAGAAATTTCAGTGTATTGATTCTAACTGTTATTTTTTTAAAAATCCAAATATCCCTTAGCTGGCACAGTATTGGAGTCATGAGATAGGTTGGTTTCACCAGTGTTTGCAGAGCCAAGATGGCTTTGCTGCATAGTAACATGGATTTTTTTGGTGGATTCCCCCCTTCCCCCCCTCCTATAAGAAGACAGGCGTAAAACATGGAAGGATGGAGAGCCCAAAACATGCATGGTAGCTGAAATATTTTACAGTTCTAGAAGTTCTGCTTATTTTTTCTAACAGTATTGAAGCTGCTCATCTTCTGTGCCTCCTTGAGGCTATTTAATTACGCTCACTTTTCTCTGGAGTTGTCATGCAAAACTTAAGTGTGATGATGGAGTGTTTTTCTGTGATGGTGGTATTGGTAGTTAAATAAAGATAGTGTGATGTGGTATTGGTTGTTAAATAAAAACAGTGTAATGATGATAATAGCAGGAATCATCTGGCTTTCTTTTTAAGAAGGAAAAGGGAATTTAACCTGAGGGAATGAATTAAGTGAACCTTTTGAATAATAGAAGGAACATAATATGTCCTTTTGGCTACATAAGCTACATTTTATCTTGATACTGTTCAATGCTCAAAGGATGTGAGGAGATTTGAATATCAGCTCAGGCGTTGTTATGCTAATGTCTGTGAGATGTTGAATGGGCAGGGAATTGCATTGCCCTAAATCCCGCTACAACGCTTCATCCTATTCCATTCTCTAACTTCTGTCCATTAGTTAACGCTTATTTGTATTCAGAAGTTTTGTCTGTAGGATGCTTTTACACAGCATAGAGTAATTCATGAAACAATTAAAATGAAACAATGTAAATCTTCTTATCAGCAGTAATACAGAGCAGGTCTTTGGTGCAGTGAAGCAAAGACTGACATGGGGGAGGGGGTGTGTCCTTTTGTGCTGTTCTGCTTTCCACCATCTTCATGACTTGGCAGCTGCGTTGTTCTGAGCCTTGATGTAGCACTGTATCCAATAGCTGTGTCTGTGCTTATCAGAAAAAATGTTGTCCTTTATGTAACTTTCAACGATTTCTTATTAAGCAGATGATCTTGTTTAAATTAGAGGTGGTTAACGGAAAGCTTGGGCTGCTCCCTGAAGAACAGAGAGCATGATAAATACAAAGTATGCTGTCATGTCCTTGGCAGAGTAAGAAGTTCAAAATATTTTACATGCAAAAAATGATTCTTTGCTTGTTAGAAGTACTATTTGGTTATCTATTGTATTAGTGCAGAAGTGCGTGATAGAGTACTCACGTCTGCTCATCTTGTGCAGGAGCTGCTCACATGCTGTGAAGAAGGTAAAGGTGAGATTAAGGATGGCCTAGAAGTGATGCTTAGCGTGCCAAAGCGAGCTAATGATGCCATGCACCTCAGCATGCTGGAAGGTAGGATTCAAATTGGCTTTCCAGCTCGGTCATATGCTGTAAATTAACTTGGTTTAGTAACTTGCTGTATGTTGAGAATGTGAACTATTTCTTATCTCTGGATTTGTTTTTTTTATATACCATTTATTTGGAGCTATATAATGTATAAACCTTTTAGGAGAGTTAATTGTGACAGACAACAGGTACTTTTTTTTTTATTATTATTATTTAACTCTTCATCCTCATCTACAGCTCTGCTACTGCAGATTTGAAAAATATGTAGGCTAACAAAGTTTTCCACTACTCACCTAAAATGTAATAGATGAATGGTCAGATTCGATAGCTTTGGCTACTTTTTCCAGCCAGTCTCCTTGGCTTCTGTATATGAGGCGCATAAGTGTATTAGCACTGATTTTGCTGATTTACCTATCAAATAATTGTCTTGAAGGAGTTTGTTATTTTCACATCTGTTTGCTGCCTGTTCCATGATAGAATTCTAGTTGAAATGAAATGTATCTTCTGGCAGTAAAATGTCAGTATAAGCCAATTTAGCCTGAGCCTTAGCCAGAAGAACATAATCATGTTCATGGCAGACAGTGGCCATTGGAGGTAATTGCTTCTATGTGCTTGAACAACTTTCTACCAAGATCTGTTCTGTAACTGGCCCGTTATCACATATGATAGTGCCATCGTACATGTAATAATAAAAGTCTTTTTCTTTGACATTTAAATTTTTTGAGATAAAATCAGAGCTGCCTTACCTTGCAGTTGCTGAATAAAGGCATAGGTGCTTTTAGTCAGTATTCCTTTTCCTCCTCTCTACCTTAACAGTAGTAAAATGGAGCTTGTCATGGATTGTCCAGTATCGTGCAAGTTACTATAAAACTCATCTTGATTTGACATGTGTTCACCTCTCCCCTGATTTTAAGCAATAGCAATGTGGGTCAGTTTGCAGGATCAGTTCCACATGCTTTGCTCAGGAGATGGGATCTCCTGAGCGTTAGTATAAATGCTGACCAGCTTCGGTAATGATCTTTTAACACTGGGAATGCAACTCTGGAGAATATTCTAATCTTTTACATAAGTTGGTTTTATAACAAATCACGTGTGTATTGTTGAGTCATCCCATGTTAGACAAATATAGTGAGTGAGCTTATTTCTGCTTTATGTCTCTGGAGGATTTTGAATGAACATCCTGATGCAACTTGCCTCTGATGCTCTCCATACTGTTGCCCTGTTTAGAATAGTGAGAACTGTTGCTTCCTCGAGAAGGATGGTGCTTTTCTGTTCGGACCATATTGGCAAGCAGTATCTGTATAAAATGCAGGTTAATACCACTCAGAAGAGTATGGTAGAGTAATTTCTGTTACCCTGCAACTCTAAAGCTGTGTATTAATCTGGGAGAACACCATACCCCTACAATGGAAGTAGAATTGTCGATATACTCAATCTTCATCTTTATGTTGTGTCTGAAGATGAGTAACCCAGCCGCTGCTTCTTTACTGTGGATCAGTGCTGGACTGACTCAATGGCAGGCTGATCACATGGCAACAGCTCCAAGCTGCCCTCTCTTCATCCTGTATTGGAACATGTTTGCATGCTGATTGCATTTATGGTGGGGAAGGTGTACCACCAGAAGCAGTGGCATTTGGGAGCTTGACAATGTCAGAACAACCTAATGTGTTCTCGTGTTCTTGCAAGTTGCTCACTTTCTACCGTGGTAGAAAGCTTATAAGAGAAATAATTTTAATCACGGAAGAGGTTACCAGAAGCTGACATAGATCTGTCATTTGTTGGTGAAATACTGCCAGCAGAGTTGATAATCTTCTTAGCAGTTGGCTCTCTAAATTTAGACATAGACTTGAGCTACAATTATATATAATATATTGCAATGTTGAAATCAAGTTGTTTTAGTAGTGCTTCCTTGGAATCCCATCTTTTGCAAGCTATATTTGGGAAGAAAAAAAAAAGTATCACTTAATAAACAGAAGCTGTGCTTTTTAATTTCCTCACGTTATCATCCCTTCATGGTGAACCTTTGCTCTCCCTGATTTTTAGGCTTTGATGAAAATATAGAATCTCAGGGAGAGCTCATCCTTCAAGAATCCTTCCAAGTGTGGGACCCGAAAACTCTAATTCGAAAGGGGAGAGAGAGGCACCTTTTCCTCTTTGAGATGTCCTTGGTTTTCAGTAAAGAAGTAAAGGACTCCAGTGGAAGGAGCAAGTACATTTACAAGAGTAAACTGTTTGTAAGTATGGGAGAACAAGTGATTGTATTTAGAAAACTGTCTAGATTAGACTGTGACTAAACTCAGATTATTTAAATGTGCCTGAAGAACTTGAACAGCTATGGCAGTGCACTGAAAGAACAGGCTTGGAATGTGTAGACTCAATCTTTTAAGTTTGCTGTTTTGTGCTTTCGTGGAGAAAGAGCAGGCTGAAAGCAACTACTGAACGCTACATGTCAATCTTGGTGCATCAGAACAAAGGAAAATCAAGGTTGGGCTGGACTGATTTTGTCTGAATTGTGTGTGATTGCTGGTTCTTTGACTTATTTGTAAAGAGGAGAAGGATGTAAGGAGTTGACAAACTCCGTCTTTCTTGTTTACTGTTGCACTTGTAGTATTAACATGGTATGGATTTTTCTGGTGAATGCTCTACACGTAGTGATCTGGAAAGGCAAGAACTTGTTTATGGAAAAGGTCATTGCAGAATGTTTACCAAGACTACTAGTCTCACAATAACCTTTTGTAACTAAAATGATAGCTCTTGTAGTTTACTGAAAGGATGTAAAGATGGAAATGTTTTCCTTCCCATTTTAGAAAAAATAATGATAAAAGAAATCCGCTCTTGCTTCCCTCATCTGTAATATGTATGCTTTACAAAATTTGACCCTGGAATTGTTATCTTAACCTTCCTGTCTCATTGGATGACTTGAGTGAGAGCAGTATTCACACTCTGTAAATTTAGGAAGCCCAGTGAGAAAACAGTCTCCCAGGGCTTGGTCTGCATCTGTCAGAGTGAAGATTAGCTTTTCCACCAGACGGTTTAGAACAAGTCCTTGAAGAAGACCCACTTCTCGGAATCACACTCTACATTATTTTTCTATTGATCCTATTGGGTTATATGACTAAGTCTAGATGGTATAAATACTGAGCTTTTTGGCCCTGCTTCAGCCACTTTTCCTTCGTTCTTTCCCCCTTCCCAACTCCATTTCTACACTGGTAAAGCAGGTTGGCTCAAAACCCATTCTTTTTCCATATCTTACGTTGCATATTCTGTCACCTCGTTTCAAACACTTACTGTCCTTCCTGATACAAGGCAGCTAGCAGGGAACACTGCTGCAGCTGTTTTGCTGATCACACTTTTCTTTGGTGCACTCAAGAACCTGAAATACAAAAAACTTCTGGTTTACTGGAGGGTACTAGCAGCTGCCAAGGCATTATGTGGGAAGGGGACACAAAGCTGAAAAATTGGTCCTGTAAGCTTGTCATGTTAGTTCCTCCGGCAGGAATTTAGTAATAGCCTTGGGTACTAGAGATGCTGCTGGAAATTTTGAAGACTCTTCTTTTGCCTCATTTTTAAAATCCAGGTATTCTTTTTGTCTTCTGTTTGGCAAAGTATCCTGTAGTGCAGCTTCGTATTGTAGCAATAATTATAGTTTGATCTTTAGAAAAGTCATTCATACAGACGTTGAAAGCGTGTGTGTTGATTTGAACTGAAGATCATTACTCAGGAAGTGTGGCTTAGAAGAGAGGACAGTGAGAATTGGGTTGAGAGCTGGGTGAACAACAGAGCTCAGAGGACTGTGATCAGCGGTGCAGAGTCCAGCTGGCGACCTGTAAGTAGTGGTGTTCCCTCCAGGGGTCAGTTCTGGGTCCAGTCTTATTCAACATCTGACCTGGATGAAGGGATGGAGTGTACCCTCACTAAGTTTCCTGATGATACTAAACTGGGAGGAGTGGCCAATACACCAGAGGCTGTGCTGCCATCCAGTGAGATCTGGACAGACTGGAGAGCTGGGCACAGGCAAACCTAATGAACTTCAACAAGGATAAGTGCAGAGTCCTACACCTGGGGAGGAACAACACCATGTACCAGCACAGGTGCGGGGTAGACCCGCTGAAAAGCAGCCCCATGGAGAGGGACCTTCTGGTGGTCCTGGTGGACAATAAGTTATCCATGGAACAGCAATGTGCCCTCGTGGCCAGGAAGGCCAATGGTCGCCTGGGGTGCATAAGGAAGAGTGTGACCAGCAGGTGGAGGTTCTCCTCCCCTTCTACTCTGCACTAGTGAGACCACATCTGGAGTGGAGTGTTAAGTTCTGGTCTCCCCAGTTCAAGAGGGACAGGGAAAGACTAAAGAGTGTCCAAGGAAGAGCTACAAAGATGATGAAGGGACTGGAACATCTCTCTTATGAGGAAAGGCTGAGAGCCCTGGGACTGTTTAGCCTGGAAAAGAGAAGACTGAGAGGGGATCTTATTAATGTTTACAAATATCTGAAGGGTGGGTGTCAAGTAGAAGGGGCCAGTCTCTTTTCAGTGGTGCCCTGTGATAGGACGAGAGGTAATGGTAGCAAGGTGAAACACAAGAAGTTCTGCCTCAAAGTAAGGAAAAACTTCTTCCCTGTGAAAGAGACAGAGCCTGGAACAGGCTGCCCAGAGAGGTTGTGGAGTCTCCTTCTCTGGCGACTTTCAAGACCCACCTGGATCTGTTCCTGTGTGGCAGGCCCTAGGTGTTCCTGCACTGGCAGAGGGGTTGAGACTCTATGAATCTCCAGAGGTCCCTTCCAACCCCTACCATTCTGTCATTCTACGATACTTTGCCAGAATAGTCTCCCAGTCACCAGTAACTGGCAGTTTAGAGGCTTCCTCGCCTGAACATGGTTTCTATGCATTCAATAACCTGCAATGGATTTCTCTTCCATGACCACCTCCTTGGACCCTATGCAGACCTTAAGTCAACCTCCTCTTCAGGCTAGACAATCCCAGCTCTCTTAGCCTCTTCTTATAAGACAATCCCCTCACCTCTTTGTTTTCCTTCTCTGTACCCTTATACTGTGGTGCCCAAAACTGGACACAGTGCTTAAGTTGTGGTCTCACCAGTGCTGAGTACAGGGGCACAATCACTTCCTTCCCTCTGCTGGCCATGCCATTTCTGGTACAGGCCAGAAGATCACTGGCCTTCTTGGCCACCTGGGCACACTGCTGTCTCATGTTCAGCTGTCTGTCCACCAGCACCCCCAGGTCCTTTTCTGCCAGGCAGCTCTCCAGCCACTCTTCCCCAAGCCTGTAGCATTACCTAGGGTTGTTGTGGCTCAAGTTCAGGACCCAGCACTTGGCCTTACTAAATCACATGCAACTGATCTTAACCCATTGATGCAACCTGTCCAGATCTATCTGTAGAGCCCTTCTACCCTCAAGCAGATCAACGCTTCTGCTTAATTTTGTGTTGTCTGCATACTTACTGAGGGTGCCCTTGATCCACTCATCCAAATCATTGATAAAGATATTAATCAGGACCAGCCTGAACACTGAGCCACAGGGAACACTGCTTGTGACCAGTTGCTGACTGGATTTAACTCTGTTCACCACAAATCTCTGGGCTTGGCCAGTTTTTAACCCAGCAAAGAGTACACCTGTTTAATCCATGAGCTGCCAGCTTCTCTAGCAGAAAGCTGTGGGAGATGGTGTCAAAGACCTTACTCAAGTCCAGGTAGACAACATCCACAGCTTTTCCCTCGTCCACTTGGCAGGTCACTTTGTAATAGAAGGAAATCCAGTTGTTGAGACAGGACCTGCCCTTCATGAACCCACATTGTCTGGGCCTGAATTCCTGGTTGCCTTGCACTTGCTGTGAGAGTGCGCTCAAGATGAACTGGTCCACAATCTTTCCCATTATCAAGGTCAGCCTGACAGGCCTGTAGCTCCCTGGATCCTCCTTCTGGCCCTTCTTGTAGATGGGCATCACACTGGTGAGCCTCCAGTTATCCAGGACTGCTGATAAATGATGGAGTGGTTTGGCAAGCTCCTCTGCCAGCTCCCTCAGTACTGTCAGGTGGATCTTATCCGGCCCTATAGATTTGAGTGGTGTCCAGGTGCCATAGCAGGTCATGACTCACATCTAGACTTTATATTGAGCAGTGCATTAGGGTATATTGTCCTTATGGTTTATGTATTACATAATGTAATGTTGGATTAAGTATTTTACAAGCTTTTTAACACACATAGGAGAAGTTGGTGAGTCAAGTTTGAAACATGTCACAGGCTTTTAAGTATTTCAGTGAAGAAGAGGCCATTTTATCAAAACCAGATGACAGAGCTGACAGGGTAGATGTGGTGGGTTGGTTAGTTGTTGTTTGTTGTTTTGTTTGGTTTGGTTTTTTCTCAAAAAAAACGCCAAACCAACCACACAACAAAATCAAACATCAACAAAGAGTTGGCATCTAAGTGAGACAAGAAAAAAAATTAGCTTTATGCAGGTACTGTTTATCCAACAACTCTTTTAATGAACTATATATATATTAGTAATAATGAGCATGAGGAGGGAAAATACAGCTTCTAATAATATAAGAGTGCTTAGCAGCTGTCTTTTGGAGTGAGGGTTCTTGTAGCTTGAGCTTTATTTTTTAGTTTGTAATTTTTTTTGGAGCAGAGCCTATATGGATTGTTTAACTGGAAGCCAAATTCACATGATTGAGAAGTTGTTCCAGTTGGATAGTGAAAACATTTTGGATGATAATTAGCTATTCAGGTCCGACATTAGAACATTCCCAAAGACTGATTGTTAATGTAGCTGTTCCACAAAAATCTCCAGGGGGAACTGTGTTTCATCTGTTTCAGAAGGAAGGAAACACACTAGGAAAGGCTCCTTTGGCAGAAAACAGATCAGTTTTAGAAGATATCAAGACAATTCTTAAGTGTATCTTATCTAGGAGAAAACATAAGTAGTGAGCGTTCCCTGGTGGAAAGCAACAAGGAGAGAAGCCAACACTTTTATTAAGCATCTTTTTTTTTTTAGAGTTACAAGGCTTTTATTATCAAGTCAAATATTTAAAATAAGCAATTTGGTATTCAGATTATGAATGCTATTGTTTACTGTTACTTTACAGGAAAAGCTGTTTAGCTTGCAGCTTTTCCTTTTTTGAAGAAACCCCACCACTGCCACCAAGATAAAGAATTCTCTCTAGCATATAAGCTAGCCTTAATCTTCTAAAGATATCTTTAAATACTAGGGATCAATTATTTAGAATATTAGTATGCCTCTGTGGCTTCTGAGGAAAAAAAAAAAAAAAAAGTTGGGTTCTCCTAACAAATTCTTCTTAATTCCAGACTTCAGAACTGGGTGTCACAGAACACGTAGAAGGAGATCCCTGCAAGTTTGCTCTATGGGTTGGAAGGACACCAACTTCAGACAACAAAATTGTTCTCAAGGTAATTTTAGCAGCTGTGCTTATACAGTCTGTGTTAACTCCTGGAGTTGTTACTCATACTTGTTGGGAAGGCAACAAGTGATGACTTTTCCTGCTTTGAGAGGGACAGGTGCTGACAGATAATTTTCCTTTGTGTGTAAAGGATGTGGCATATATCTAACTCCTGTGGCTTGGCAGTACAGAGGAATCTATGTGATCTACCAAAGGATTAAACAAACTTGCTTTCACAAATCAGAATAGGCAGTGGTTTGACCCCATGGACTTCAGTAACTCGAAGTCTCAGCCGCTAGCTGACAGAGCCACAGACAAATCACGGCATCAGTGTTACATTTCACAATCAAGTCATTGCTGCTTGGGGGTGGTGTTTTTCATGGCCCATGGTTTTTATGTGGAAGTTGAAACACTTCAAAAGATTCTATGTTTTTCTGCGAGCTGCAAGTTTTTCTGAAGATACTTGCCTTTGGATGAGAGTGCATGCACTGCCGCTTAGATTTATGTCTGAGGAAGTTACAGGTGTCAGTAGTGTTCTTTGCCTAGCCAGGAGAATGAGTAAATCCATTTTTCCTGTGACTCTGGTATGTAACCTGGGACCTATGTTTCACTGGAGAATTTTTTTGTAATACCACAAGCAGCTAATGGATAATTCAACACAGTTTGAGGACTGTGTGGGCTTTGAAACTTTTCTATCTCTTAGCTGTGTTGAGCTGAAAAAAGTTTATCTTCCCACTTACAGGTTAATACACCTACTATTACATTTGTTCATGTTTTCACGTATATATTTGGTGATTACTCAGTAATGCCACTTAAAAGTGGCCACTCAAATTTACATGTTGCCACTAAAATGTATACGTTTCCCTAGTGAACTACAGTGTAAGAAATACAGTTTGTTCCATCTTAATAATCCCGTAATTTCACAGGCAGTGCTTTGCAGCCTGAAATGGTCCTCCCAGGGTAGAGCAGCATAGGAGTTTTGTTTAAGGGCTGTCCAAGTAAGATCACTTTATGGTGTTCCTGTTCTCTTCTTTAGAGTATAGGGTATTTAGATAACTTGTATGGTGTATAAAGCTTTGTAACAACGTTGTTGATTTATTTTTATTATTATTATTATTATTATTATTTGTTAGGTTTCAAAAGTTGAAAACTAGCACTTTCTTAGCTGCATAGTATTATAAGTAAAATT
>JAAGNO010010039.1:10069-23564 GCA_033439905.1 Ceryle rudis | reverse complement strand
TCCAGGGCTGTCCAGGCCTGTCCCAGGCTGCCCAGGGCAGTGGTGGAGTCCCCGTGATCCCTGGAGGGGTTTCCAAGGCGTGGTGCTGAAGGACATAGGTCAGTGGTGCCTGGCAGCGCTGGGCTAACAGTTGGACTTGATGAACCTACAGGTCTTTTCCAAACAAAACAATTCTGTGATTCTTGGATTTATAACATCTTACCTGATGACTTCTTAGAAACAAGGAATTTCATTGCCTGCTAGTGGGTTTGATGGAACTATAGCAAGATTCTGTTCCTCTGGTTGGTCCTATATGGGAACACAATGCTCAAATTAGTTTTCTTTTCAGTGGCAGTTAATCCCTCTCTAATTTCAGCCTTAAAACAAGACACCCCAACAGGTTTATTTTAGGGTTTCTTGGATTTGTTTGTCCCTAAAAATCAAAGGAAGAATAATTGGGTGTACGGGATTTAGTAACTCAAATGTCACAGAAAGTCATAAAAGTCCTGACCTTCTGTGTTTGATTTCCTGATGATATATGACACGTATGTCTGCCTAATTTAGTTCTTATTAAAGGAACAATGCCAATGGTTAAAGAGTATGAAGACTTAATTAGATTTTGCAAGCAGCTAACTACTGTAGCAGAGAGCCCTTTATTCTGTATTTACCATAAACATACCAGAATGCCACCAGTGGAATCTGAAGAGACTCGGGTCAATCCAGTAGCTGCAACCAGTTGTTAAAAACTAACCTGTTCCATGTCATTTAAAAAACTTGATATTGGATTTTATTCCCAGGTGGAGGTTTATTTTATATTGAGACTTGGGGCTTGGACTAGATGATCTTTTGAGGTCCCTTCCAACCCCAAAAGTTCTGTGATCCTGTGAGACTCAAAGATATTTTAGATGGAAGAGAAGCAATTAAGAAGGACGCTCAGGATCAATTCAGCACTTTAGTTGGAATCACTTCTCAGCTTGAGCTCCCGTGCAGCTATTAAAGAGATTACATGACGTTTGTGTATCTACTTCATCGTTAAAGCTGGTGGAGTGATGCAAGAAATACATTTGCAGTATAGTCACAATTGAATGTGACCATAGATTTGTTGCTATTCTTGTCACCGTGACAGAAGATATTTCCAAATATTTGTGGCCCACTATTCAAAACAATGTCTGTGAATCACCAGCACTGCCCAAGTTTCTACCCGAAATACATTGTTCATTACTCACTGCTCATTATTTGTTAGTCATAACTCATTATCTTCCGTTAAAAGTTTCAGTCAGCTAATCAAGAAGAAGAAAATACACTGCATGACCAATAACATCCCACAAATCATGATTAATCAAAATGAGCCGTTCATGAACAGCACAGGGGCTCAAATCATTCAGCT
The DNA here is from genome assembly GCA_033439905.1 of Ceryle rudis. NCBI lineage: Eukaryota > Metazoa > Chordata > Aves > Coraciiformes > Cerylidae > Ceryle > Ceryle rudis. The sequence goes on along the minus strand of JAAGNO010010039.1, from coordinate 22,198 downwards.
GAACGAGTTACCACAGGCGACCGATACTGATGTATTGACACAAATCAAGAGGGGGGGGTTGTGAATGAGTCATGACCCAAAAGCCTATTTAATTTGGGGGTCCTAATAGTACTAGTAAATTAGTGTTTTGATGTAAAATGCTACGTTTAAGTGCTGCATTCCCCTCTCTTTAAATACTATTTCTGTGTGCCCCGTCAGGGTGAACCGGGCAATTGCAGTTGACTGTAGAATTGTCACTGCCTTCAGCAGGAGAAGGATTCACTTGTCTACGTGGTCTATGAAGACCACTTGCTAATTAATGGTTCCTTGGCTTGCTTTCTCCGTACCTCCTGGTTCCCATGGATCTTGGCCTGGGTCTCCCTTAGCTTTTGGCATTTTTTATGCTGTTTTAGCAGAAACCCCATTTTGTTGATTGAATGGTGCAAACAGGCATTTGTAGGACCCTATGTTGTAGTTCTAGTCACACATTTAAAGCATGGTTTGTTTGGGGTTTTTTTTGTATGAGTTCCAAGTAAAGAAGTTTTTTATTACCCTTTAACTGTGAAAACTCTACATCTCAGCATTTTGAAAGACTGAAATTCCCAGTGTTTGATGGAGATCTATTCTGTGATGCATTAAGTTACTGACTGGATTATCTACTCCAAATTAGGCTCCAACAAGTCACGACAAAATTAGGTACTACATCTGAAAAGGAAGTGGTTAGATTTAAGGACATTCTGAAGAGAATGAGCAAAATGTACAGATACGGCGTTTACCATGGAGCTCTCCAAGACATTCCCACGATCTCTGAATGATGTGACTTTTGGGGCCCCCGGTTTAAATTTGATACAATTGCATTTGTTAAGAATGACAGTGGGAAGGTATGGCTTCAGCCAATTGTATTTAATTCTTTTCTGCGAGGAATCTGGGCATGGTGCATTATGCAGTTCCTTTTCTAGAGCAGCTACACTGGGATGTTCTGAGATTCTGCTCCCAACTCCAGAGATGACTCTTTGATTCGGTCAGGTCTAGTTAACTCCAAATCGCTGGAGTAAGAAAAGCCAAGAACTTTTAGAATTGTCTAAACAGACTGTGTCATTGTACCTGGAGAGAGAGCAGTCTTATTTGTAGGTCACATTTAGAGGGCTGTAGGGATAAGTGACCATAAACATATTAAAATTTAGTGCAGAGGAGGAGAACACCCACAGTTATCTTTGCACGGCATCAGCTAATATTCAGCTGGAAAGCTTCCTGTTTTACCTGTGAAAATACAGCATTATTGTCATACTTTACGTGAACACATATTTTTGCAGTACAATACCGATGTGTTTAAGTAGATTCTTGGAAGTTCAAAGAAAAGCCAAAGAGCACCATATAGAGTGCATCTCACACCGCAGTTGAAACATAGCAAGTGTCCCTTAAAGAATGAACAAGGACAATAATACTAAGCAAAGGTACACAAGCCACAAACTTAATACACTTGGTACCTAAATCTGGGGAAAAAAAAATTACCCTTGGCATGGACATATACTGCACTTGTCAATTCCAGTCAGAATAACTGGTCTCATGGACAGGTCTTTCCCACAGGAGCTGGAGAAGATGTTGATTCTGTGGTATAATTCCCCTCAATTTTTCCCTCTCTCTGAGCTGTCCTGCCATCATACGGAGCTATTTGTTGGTGAAATTGCCATCTTTTCCCATTAAAGGAAACTGATTCCTCTCCTACCTTTCCTAATTTAATGTAGCAGATGATACTGTGCATATAAGAGAACTCCAAGTGACCTTTCGGGTGTGATTTTGATACTTTTTATTGAGAAATGCTTCATACACATACATCTTTTAAAGCCTCTAGATGCAAGAAAAAAAACCTCTGGGAAGCTACAGCGTGTTGGTGGTTTGAATTCTTTAATTCATATGGCAATTAGTTTTGAAGATTAGCTACAAATGTCCTACTTCTGATATTTTTTGCATGTCTTTTGTTTTACTAAGTGTTTCCATCCATGCTTTCACAAGAAAATAGAGGAACAAGACTAGAAAAAAACCCCCGTGAAATAGGATGAATTTTTTAACATAATATTAACAGCTTCTGCCACTTAATTGTCTAACAATGGAGAGGTGAATAAAAGCAGCGAGAGTGGAAATGAAAGTACATAGTTTATCATGAGAAAAGCCATGACCAAGAAAAGATTGCAGAGGAAATAATGGGCTCTAACCGTGACCTCCACAGAGACTGGCAGAGACTTGCACTGGGTGGGGCTGTGCGCACTTGTAATAAATGTTAAGCCATCGATTATGACTTAGAATTGGAGCTGGAATCTTTTCCATTTGCATGTGAGTTGTGACTTTATTCTTTTGGAAGTGATGTCTCTGCTAGTCGCTCTGAAAAAAAAAATAACCAAAAAAACCCAAAAGAAATGAAAAAAAGGAAAAAGAAATAAACTCTATATAAGACTTTGAGCCTACTACCCCAGTGTAAACTGCATTTAGGGTAGGACTGAGCTCACAGAAAATGGATCCAGAAGCAGACACACCTATAGCTCATACAGATGTTGCGAGCAGGGATAACATCGACTTTTCTCGGTTTAGAAATGATGCCCAACAGCGATATACATGCAACACGTACAGTTATGCTATAAAATACTTTTGATGCCATTCTAGAAGAAGAATAGCATGAGAACTGTCCTATAGCAATTCTGGTAGTGTTAACATCTACTCAGTGCCTGGATTAAGTCAGTCTTTGCATTAATTTTTCATACTGCTTCGCACTGATCAGGATTTTCTGACTCGTCAGGAAAGCACGTTGATATTTAGTAAGTGACACAGGCAGCTTGATCTTTCAGAATACTTGACAGTCGCAGCTAAATACGGGTAAACAAAGTTCATCTGTTTCTGATTTCGATGGCAGGGAGTTCATCTATCAATCACTATTAGGCCTGTGAAACAAAACCTCTGGATTTATCCACTTAAGTGCCATGCAAGTGGCACCTGTTAGAATGATGTCAAGGACCATGACTTTCAGAAGACGTGGCATTTGCACATCCAGCATACTAGGTGATACATAGAGATATAAAAGTCCAGGGCAAGGCTAAAAATGTCAAAAAATAAAACCTGTATCCACTTTCACTAGCTGGGCATTGATTCTTTTTTTTTTCCTGGTCATTCGGACACTGTAACATTTCATTTATAGAAATGTGTTTTTATAGTAATAAAAATCCCAAATTATTGCTCTAAGAAAGAGCACTGGAAGTTTTTCAGCCTTCCATTGACCCTATGGGAGTAAAATCTGAAGTTCTAGCTCTCTACAGAACTTTCCTGTCAATATGCAGGGGTTTTAGAACTCAATTAAAACATGTTTTCCCTTCTTAAAGTTTATAGTGACTAAGTACACCTGCTCACTTAAAAATTAGCTGTGAGTTGGGTAGTTTTCAACAGCTTAATCTTCATTTCGCTGTCTTAGTTTGCACTGCAGGCAGTTCACCTGCTCTTCAGCTAAACTTAAACGTTTCCTGTGTACCCATCAGAAAATACAGAAAGATGACAATATTTAGCAAACAAAAGAAAAAAAAAAACCCGAAAGCTGCGTTCAAATGCATTTATTTATATAATTATCCTATAATTAAAGTAATTACAGTTTGTGGTGAAAAATATTCTTTATTTTTATTTGCAGGTTTCTCGAGGAGTGTTTACTGAACATCGTGGAAGCAGCATGAAAAATAATCATTGGTGTTCTCATTTCTGCAAAAAAATGTAAGTTGTGTAGGACGTGTTCTTCATGAAACATCTAGCCATCTTTACAGCCCATCAACTGACAAGGCTGTATGAAGGAGCGTTAGGCTGATATTCGAAGGTATTTGTGAGCTTTTATAATCTTAACTACTAATTCTGGTACGAATTTTCCGAATGAGAGGATTTCTAACGTACAGTGCTGCAAGCAGTAAAGATGATGTCAGTGAAGAGTTTCTTGCTTGGTGGTGCTTTTGAACTTCTAGATTTGGTTTGTTCTTTTTAGAACCAGGAAAGCTGGGAAGTTATAAAGTGAAAGTTTAGGCCTCTGTGAAAATATGTAAATCTAGGAGCAGCAGTTTTGAAAAGACCCACTGACTGTCAAACCACTGCTGAGACCGGGAACACGCGGCTGTTACTCAGGGAGCCAAACCAAAAAGCATTTTTTTTTCCTTCATTGGTAGATAATCTATCACTGGTGGCAGAAGGAGTGAGAACAGGACCGTGGACCCCCTCAGTAACCACCACATTACTCAGCACCTCGCATCTATCATCACCTTCCCCACAAAACACCCTGTGCGCAGACACCTTGGACTCTTAGGAGATGACTGAGGGCTCCTACTGCTGTATGGATGTGCATGAGGCTTCCTCACGGAGCCATGCCGGATTTTTAACCCTGGATTTATTCTTTTTCACCTCACAAGCCATGTTTTGCTCCGCAGAACTACACACCGAAAATCGTTACGATCAGATTAATCTGTCACGTACTTCAAATAACAAATACATGGGACATATTCCGCAAGAAATACTAGTCAGCTACTATATTTGCTTGATTACATTCATGTAACTATCGATACGTGCTCAATCAATATCTGCCAGGACTGTGGAAAATTAGGAAAACGAGAACTCTCATAGCAGGACCTTTTTTTTATTGTACGGCTACAGGGAAGTGTGTATTGACTCGATCTCCAGAGAAAAGCATCTATTTATTATTTGAAATGAGCCATATCAAAGGACAAGCTGGATATTTCTACAGTGATAACAGGCAAAGTAGAACCCGTCTGGGAATTTTGTTCTTTCTTCGTTAAATATTGCTTTAAAGAGTTATTTTTATGATTAAGCTGATTACTAAGCAGAGGAGCCCAGGCTGGCAGTTGTGTCAGACTGGCAATTTACACCTTCAGCAGAGGATTTGGGAAAAATACACTGTTTTGACATGTTTCTTTCACTTTGCCTTTTTATTTGGTTTTACAGATCCTCTTCTTTGTTTTAATCTTGACATTCTGGAGGAGGTTTAAGATGCACTTTCTTATAATGTTGATTTTTGTTATTGTCACCGGGTGATATCAGAAAACACAGAAAATCTGATTATAGATGCACTATAATCTTCATTCTCTTTTAATATTAAGAGTAGTTTAATGACAATTTGTTTTCCAGTCAGGGATCACTCTTCCACTGTTCCTAAGATGTGCAAGTCCAAGCCCTTTGAAGAATTGTTTTCTATACCAGGCCTGGTGTTGTAACAGGTACCAACAGACAAGGAAACACTGACATGTTGGTTTGCTCTAATTATCACTGAAATGGTAAAATCTTTCCATTTTAGCTCTTTCTTAAACAAAAAGGTTAACATTTTAAGTGCATTTGGAATATGATCATGGAATAGAACCATGGGATTGTTCTGGTTGGAAGAGACCTTCTTCTGCTCAGCCTTTGCAAGCTTTTAAATGAACTCATTCTTAAGTAGAAATGAAATAAAAAAACTATCCAATAATTTTTTAATTAAAAAAAAAAGCCCTGGGTTTTCGTTTGCTTCCTTTTAGGCAATCAGCACCAACATGAGGCTCTGAGCAGCCTGACCTAGTTGGAGATGTCCCTGCTTATTGCAGGACCGTTGGACTAGATGACCATTACTGGTCCCCAACTCAATACATCCTATGATTCTGTGATTCTATGATCTGCAGCCATGTGTGATTCCAAAGCATCTTGTCACCAGACAAATGGGTCAAAATTATTGAAGCTTTCCTTTCGTTGCTGTAATTGCAAGCACAGGTTCAAGAACATGCTCTAAGCTGCTTGTCACCTGCTGCCACTCCTCTCGTGTCTTCTCCACCACCTCAAACATTGGGGGAAAAAGAAGCCACCAAAGGTTAATATTCCAGCAACTATCATATTTCCATAAAGAAATGACTGAAAATATAGAGAACAGTATTCACAGCAGTCCTCTTCATTCATTAATTTCTTACCAATACTCTTGGAAGGAACAGGAACCTTTGAGGGGCTTTTTAAACTTTTTCTTTTCTTTTCTTTTTTTTTTTTTTTTTTCTTTCTTAAGGAAGTTTGGTCTAGGCAGGCTGAGCTGTGGTTTGAGGATCAGGAGATCTCAAGTGGTATTACCACTGATTGGCCGCATCATTCAGGAATACTCCGTCTCAGCACAATTGTTTTCCTGATGGAAAGAGAGACCTAATATTTATCAAGTTGAAAAAAGGGGGGTCGTGACAACTGCATGCTGATTTAACCATAAGAAGTACTTCACTGCCTGAAGTACTACAGTTATAAGTTTTAGGCATGATGTTCTCATTGTGCTTTTTTGTTACTGTTAAGGAATATGTTTTTTACTTCACTGTTATTAATAAATGTATTTTCTAACACATGAGCAAAACCCTTCTTACAAAAGAAATGTGTACGGTGGTGCTCATGAAATTATAAATAGCTAATCTTCTGAGAAAAAAAATCTTTCCCTATTCTATTAAAAACAAATGAAATGAGAACAAACGATTTGCGTTTTCCTTAAAAGAAGCAATTACACATATGTGTAATTAGGCAAACACGTAAAAGAAAGATCTTCTGCTGTGTAGAAAAGACAGCAAGGAATTTCTGAATGCATAAACTCAACTGATTTTAACTTTAAGGGTAGGAACTTTGGTCACAGGGAAGTTTTGAGGTCTCACCTGAAAATTTAAGTCCTTCATTGGGATTTATGAAGGAAACCTACCTACATATTTTTCAAAGCATAACTACGAGTCATTTATGTTATTACATGTTCCCAACATGTCTTTGTCATAAGACATTTTAAAACAAATAAACTGGATTTATTTCCTTTTTTTTTTTTCTTTGAGATACCAATTGACCCACGACAACAATTTTTATCAAAGTATTACAGTGACGTGGTAGGTGTTTTGAGAAATAAGAGATTGGACATCTGTGTGGCAAAGGGAATATGAAGAATTAGAAGACTCAGAAGCAGAAGAGCTTTAAGGGTGACACTGTTGACATAAATGCTAATGTTTAATTGCCTCAGCCAATATGCGACCGATGCCTACGATTTTCTGCACCATCTGCAGGAGTCACACGAGTGGGCAGATTTAACACAGAATGAAAACACCTATGGTAAACAATCAGATTAATTAAGAGCATCAGGTCTGTCCTGACAGCAAACATTTCGAGGGTTTGAAATGCTGCCTATTCCTTTCCACATCTTTAATCTCATCTCCTATCCCGCCCTAGATGAACAGGCTGACCCATATTCTTGGAGGGAAGCATGGACAGAAGAGTAGCTATGAAAAGCCTGAGTTTCTTTGCCTAGAGAAAGCAACTGAGTTGGCATGTCATGTGCCCCGGTCTTCAAAGATGCTGATGGGTGGAGGTCTCTCCTTTTCTTCTTATGGCAGAGCAGTAGGAGCAGGAAACAGGAAAAAGAATAGGAAACAGCTCTAGGTATCTGTAAGATCAGTTTAGTAATGATGGGTTTAACCTGTCAAATGCAGGTCACTTGGCCAACTCCGAAGGGTCTGTATTTACAAGACATCAGCTTTGAACAAATACAGATAATGAAAATTTCAAGGCTGGGTCTCTCAGTGTGGTGCGCAGGAGGTGCAAAAAAAATCCCATTAGCTACTAACAGGATTTGTGCCCCTGTGTCTCACGCACCACTTTGAAAATTCCCTCTCAGTCATCTGGAATCAAGGTAATATGCCAGGCATTCAAGATTACGTCATTAGAATACAGACAAGAGGCTTAATCGGCCATCGCGTACAAAGCATTAGAAGCATAAAGAATTGCTTATGGTTAAATATTTCCTTTCAAGCTTGGATATTTCCACTGGACCTACCTATATGTGAGTGTTTAATCCAATAAATTAGCAAATCTTTAGTAATTTGTAACTCGGCTTTACAGTTAGCTGGAAAATGTTTCCAATCTCAAGGCCACAACATTGTCTAAAGATCAAAGGATTCCAAGAAACTTTACTCAGAAAATGTGAGCAGTTCAGTTATATACGTAAAACAAACAGCCAAACCACACATATGCACGTGCAAGCTGCACATTTACACCCTGTTCCAAGAATGTGTTATATTAATAGGAGCCCACATAGGTCTCTGTATTTTTAAATCTGCACGGTTTCATTCCCATCACCTGATTTTTATTGTGATGGAAATTCTTTGGGTTTCTCTCAGCATTTTGGCTAAACAAACCTTTGAAGTACACAATTTGCCCTGTAATTTTTTTCCCTAAACTTGAGTGCACTGCTAACTGTAGTAATACTTCTTATTATCTATCAGGAAATGAAATTGGAACGTGCTGAGGGGGTCCAGAGGGGTCTGATGGAAGGAAACCATCATGCCACGTTCAATTCCTGGCTTCATACCAGTGACTGCCTCAAGTTAAAACAATTCATGCCAGGTCTTCTACTTATATAAATGTCTACCAGGTCTTTTAGGCTAGAAAAAGCTAAGTGGACAGCCAAGAGTACTAGCTTAATTAACTGTATCGAAGACACTAAATACAACCGTGAAAGAAAATGACGTCCAGAAGATTCCTTAGAGCACTTTTCTGCTTTCCAGTGGCAGGCTCTTTTCCTCAGTCCTGTAAAAAGATGTCACAGAGCTGGTGAGCCACTCAAGAGATAAGTAGCTTCTAATCATGAAAAGATGTGTTTGAATTTATAATCATAATCCTTCATATGGTTGAGTAGAAAGAGTTTATCGACATATCGTCTAGTGAGATGAAATAGTGTGTTATAGTAAATGTTATCTTTTCAAATAAGATCACTACATACATGAAGTAGTCGTGAGAAATACCCGAGGAAACCAAACGGTTGTAAAAATAATGGTTTTCTTTCAGGAGTTTTGGCGAGGCTGTCCCTGGAGTCATTGTAGACACAACAAGCACAGGGCCTGGGAACACTAGTCTAGCCCAGGCTACAAAGACAGTTCCTACATATTATGTGCAACAGATGGTAAAACTCATTAGTAATCCTGAAAGTGGTCATTGGACTCAAAAGTTCTGACCTGCTGGGTGCTCCTGCAACTATGATAGAGAGTCATGGCCCATCTTTGCGCTGCATTTGAATATTCTTATCAGCAGACTAAATATGGCTATTCTTTTACATATCAAGGGCCCTTTACAGAGCTCTGGGTAGCGCAACCTTAGTTAAATGAAAGGTGCCCTCCGCTGTTAGCCTTTCCAAAAAGTTTTGCAGAGCACCTGAGGTATTTTAAGTGGAAATTATGTAGTCCGAACATTTCATATTACTAATTATCTCCCACAAATCCTCTCTGTGTCCTCAGATAGTTAGGTCTGTTGTAATTGCTCCATAGCAATTTACAGAAGGTGAGAGAGTGAGTTCACCTTGTTTCAAAATCCTTTCCCATCACAAATTATTCTTTCATTCTAATAGCAATTTAGACCATTGACGGATAAGTTTTCTTCCTTAAGAGTTTGAAATAACCCAGTCATTACAGGTCAGGAGCTGAATATAACTATGCATATATAATGACATGAGTGGTGGACTCAAACCCAACAAATAAATGTACTCCATATAGAGTGCGACGGTTCCTTAACTTCCTTCTGAGCTGCGGACACAGCATTTGCTCCCCCGATACGTACTAAATTGTAGATTCTGGTGACAGAAACTCATGCGGTTTAAGCCCATTTTTGCCTCCGCTCAGGTTTTACAGAAGATGGCATTATGATGGAATTCATAGCAAATGACCATGATTCTACTGTCTCATCAGTGCCTTCAGTAACCTGGTTTGTGCTGCTGACAAGGATTATGCAGAAGACATGGCACTTGTGTTTGGATTCTGATTTGTGGACTGCTTGACAGTCTTCTTTTCCCATAATATATTCACTGCAAGATATATTGGTTATGCAATAAAGTATTTTTTAATTGCTAGCTTGAGAAATATTTAAGCACCCAATTATTTTTATCTAAAAGACTATTACAGGAAAAAAAAAAAAGGAAAAAGTTAAAAATGGATAGGACCATGGCTAGACAAGGATTATGAGTTGCACAGCAAGAGCACTGAGCCTTTGATGAAGTGTATAAATAATTAGTAACACACTTTAAGACATCTTTCTCTTGGTTCATAGTACCTGTTCTCATTTAATTCCTGCTGAAAGTATGGCCATTCATTCCCAGTGAAGGACAGATAAATTGGTGACCAAGTCAACGAGAAAAGTGATTCATGTTGAAGCACCAAAGGCCAAGTATTTTCTGCACGTAGACAGACCAGACACTCGTTCAGAGATTAGGCACCAATACAGATTTATCCTGCAAAAGATCACAGGGGATGTGAGACAGACTTGGTTGTGACAATCTAGTGCCCATAAATGTAGGCACATGGGGACGTGTAATAGTTTTTAACATTGTGTTCTGAATATGTGAATGATGTTTACTAACGTGGACAGAGATTACTAAAACCAAGCAACGCTCCACAGTCTGTCCCAGTTTTGCTTTTTTTCAAAGCTGCATGAATACCCAAGGATCCTTTTTTGTTTTGTTTTGTTTTCCACAAACATTGATGGGATGAATTTGGTCAGCACAAATGGACATGAGCTTGATAATCAGTTCATGTCTCCACTGCACTTCCCTAAACTGCATCTCCAAAACCTTCACGACAGTATTTTCACATTTGAAGAAGTACTTTGGCACCTAAAGATGCAGACAGGGCACCTAATGTAAGTTTAATATGGCTAAAGGTAAATGTCTAAGTTCCATGAGGTTCTCAAATCACTTTGAAATTCTGAGAGGTGATAATCTTGACCACAGGATGACAGTGCAACGTCCACCAAACTCAAGCGAGTAGCAGCAGTTTTACACCAGACTCGCTCTTTGCAGTCTCCTCAACGGGAGAAATGCAATTGTGTAACTTCTTCTTGACTGCATCTAGCTAAGAATAAAGCAAAATTTCAGTTTGGAATTTAATATTAGCACTTCTAGCCGATTTTTTTTTTTTTTCCCCTTTGGAATTATAGTTTTATTGCGTAATATAATATATAAGTGACATAAAATTCCTCCTTGGTTTATATGTAAAATATTTACAATACGCCATTAATATGTCAGCTACTTTATAGGTGTTGGGTATTGAAAGGATTGATTAACTAGCTGCTAGATACCCAATTAAGACCTCAAGGTTTCTTTTTAAGCTTGGCTGTAACAGCCAATGAGAAGTAACGCGGCTGCTTTGGGATGAGCAAAGCTTTTAAACATTACCCTTCAACCCACACAGCAGTCTCCCTTTCTTCACAAAACTATGTTCTTGTCCATAATTTTAAGGGCCTTTGTAAACGGTGTAAGCAGCAGGACCTTTGCTTCAGCAGTAGTGATTTTTCCAGTTAAATGTGTAATTCACCAAACGGAAGAACAGACACCTTGGAGACATCATTATTCTTCAGCTCCCCATCAGAAAGTACAGAGGATCTGGCTGGTTCAGTTGCAGTCCTTTTATCTTCAGTCTGATTTCCACATTTTCTTTTTTTTCAAATGGATCTGCAATGTATTCATCACACCACGAGCGAGGATTTCAGCCCTGGCATCGCCCGTTATATAAGCCCTGAGCTGAGTAAACTCATTTCCCCTGATTTCAGTCATATGAGGCGGTGGGTGGAAAGGTCACTCTCATTAGTGGGGAGATGTGCTGCTGCCCTGGTGGCCAACTGGCTTTGCACCCTCTCTTAGCGATTGATCTGGGAACGTACAGAAGTAGGCAATGGCTGCAGGGCAAAGCTCAGCTCTCGCTCTTCTTGAGGCTCTCCTAGGAAAGCTACCAAAGGTTTCCTGCTACATTCTGGATCTCTGCTATGGGTAATTAAGGTTAGGCAGGTGAAATGACTCAAAGCAAAACATTCAGATTACTAATTCCTCGTGGAAAAAAAAAGCTTTCAGCATAACAAATCCAGGGAACGTTTTCTTGGCATAGCAGAACCCCATCGGGTCAAAGTGACTCAACATTTAGTTTTCAGAAAGCAAAATCTTTCTGCAACCAAAGCCAATGAAAATGTTTAATATCCATCTGTTTCTTCTGTACACCCTCTTCCTGACCTTGACCCAGTTCAGACTGGCACCATAATCCCAATGAAACTGCAGAGGCAGACAACGCCGGTTCTTCTGGAGGAGCCACCTCACTCCCTGGGATCTTGACAGTG